>JAGFZM010001108.1:77604-120104 GCA_017657215.1 Limnothrissa miodon
AGTAGCCTAGTCCTTCGAAGACTAACGTTACCTCATGACTAGCTTGAGAGGTCGACTTCATTCATATAGGAATGATCAACAATGAAGTTATCATTTGACAACACTGCAACGTTTGAGCAATGTTTATTTCTATTACACTGACATTGCTATGATTAGGCATCTTAAAATAATATCCCACTTAGCCACGTTGCCATAAAAGAACCAGGTGAAAGCCCTTTCGAACAGGATTAAAAATCTAATTGGATGGACTACACATGCATCACTCACTTGCCATTATCGATTAAACGGAATAGTGTTTATTTGTTAAAAATAGAATATTATACATACATGGAATATAATGTTTTTGGAGACTATTTAAATTATGAACAATCCATCATCTTAATAAAACCAGAGAACTCATAAAATAATTAAGACATCTCATTCATAGAAACTTTGTCTTATTCATGGAAACTTGCAGTAATTTACAGTACATTGTGAACTGTATCCCAACAGTACAACACATCTGTGTCTAAAAATCCAAAATAATCTGAAATTATCTGTTTAATTTTAGCATGTATATGTTTTAAGGAGGTTTGGAGCAGGGATCAAAAAATTCAAGTAATATCTGAAAATAACAGAATACCGTAATTATCCATACACTTCATTTATCTTAGAAGGTGCAACAAGCAAGATGACATCATTGTACACAAAACAGCAACTTCTTGTGCACGGCTATACACACTGGGAAGAACATAAATAAACTATATGTATGTCTGCAATAAACACAAGTTATTACTGCAAGCTTCAATTTGCATTGAGCTATACATCACTGACCACACAATGCAGTTCTATTAGTGAAGCATAAAGACAAGAAGTTGCTTAACTGTGAAGTAGACATTCTACATAGTCTTTGCACTGAATTAACACTTAATTAAGCATACTAATCTTCAGCTGCTTTCCTTTTAAGAAGTAGGAAAACAATAACAATACAGTGAAAAAAATAAATACTCTCACATCACACTGGTCAAAACATTTAAAAATATAATCTATATAATAGTCAATAGTTTGCATAAAAACTTGCATCCTCTGTGAGTGAGGTCGTTAGTGGACATTAGGCATCATTCCGACTAAAGCATACGAAGCAGGGCAAACAATGTTAGTGGTCAACACACATTTGCAGGCATGGCCCTAAACTCCACAACGCACATAAGAGCTCAAGAGCAAGGATGGTTACACAAATACAGCTTTTCCCATAAATACCTGTAGTACTGAAGAGAGATTACTGTGTTAAGCCTAATGGCACAGACATACATACATACATACATAACGGACTGTGAGTGAACGGTGCGGCAATACCAGGAGCATATGTTATTCCCTGGAGTGCTTTAAAGAGATGCTTGCTTGCTCTCTTGCTCTCTCCCTGCAATGTGCAATGTTTGAACTATATGGAGAGACACACTCCCCTATGTGAGTAAGCAATCTTGTTGTAGGCAGCTCTAGCCTGCTTTGAAAAAGTCCTTGTCCTCTCTTGCTCATCTTCAGTTCACGGGAACCTACCACTGCTACGGCAGTGCCGGGAGACACGACCAGAGAGTCAGAGGACCGCCATTGCGTTGCGTGCCGCCCGTGACATTTGAGAGGCCAGCAGTCCACCTTCCCACCTGTCCCACCTTCTGCATGTTCAAGCAAACTTCTTCTTGGTGGCTGTGAAGCGTTCCATATACTGAAGAGGCAAAGATGAGTCATGGATGAGAAAAAGGGAAGAATAGAGTTCTTTTTTTCAGCATCTATGGACCTAAAACTGCTTATTTGTGAATGATCAATGGTGGATATAGTTTGACTTTCAAAGCCACGTGTTCCACAGAGGCTATGGACATCATTGATAAAATTAGCAAGTCAGTGTTTACCAGTTCCAAGACAGTTGACTTGAGTTTACATAGCTAATTCAGTCATGAAACCGTACACAACTTTCACATCAAACTGATGTCTTACAGATAAGTAGACTAAACCATGTTTAGAGGAGGGGAGTATGGGGAGTACAAAGGAGAGTATGTCTGCCAGTTAAAGCAAAGGGATTATGACAAGAAAAGAATAAACTGCCTGATCCTTTTCTGTGCTTAAGCCTAATCTTATTTTTCAAGGCTATTGCCTCAGGTCCAGTGAACACCTAGCATAGAAAACTCTAATGGCTGCCAAACAAAAATGGTAGATTAAAAAAAAAAATGTTATTTGACACCTAACCCAAGCGAGATTTATATTTCTTTACATTATGTTTCATAAAGAAATTATGGGCCATGTTTTGGACTGTCAGTTATAATATCGTATATAATAACACACTTAAGACTACAACAACAAGAACCTTAAGAGTCAACATGTCTGTACCCCTTTGTCTGACTAGATATTTTTATCCACCAACCCTTACCTTGTCGTAACCCTCGAGATCACGCATCTTTTTGACCTCAAACAGGTTACCCTCCAAAGAGAGCAGGGACACCTGAGATTCAGTGAGGATGGAAATAGGGATGGACGTGAGCTCAAGACAGTTCTCTTCCAGACGCAACACCTTCAACCTCTGGCAGCGCGATACCTCTGGCGACACCATAGAGATCTGGCAGCAGATAGAGAGAGAGTGTGTGTGTGTGTGTGTGTGTGTGTGTGAGAGTGTGAGTGAGAGAGAAAGAGAGAGAGAGAGAGAGAGAGAGAGAGAGAGAGAGAGAGAAAACAATATAACACCTATAGCAAACAAGCCTGTTTTCAAAATTCACAAATCTAAATATTTTGATGTTTGGTTGATTGGCGATTGTCCTGAAACAATCAGCTTTGTATTACCTGCTACTACTACTGCTGAGTAGAGCAATGTTCTTTTTAATGGCATATAAATTAGATGCCATTGTAAAGAAAATTGTAGTTCAAAAAAAAAGAAAAAGAAAAGTAGTATTAGATGCTATTGTCCCAAAAGAAAGAAAAGAAAAGAAAAATAACTCTGGACAGGACAGCTGGAATATTGTCATCATCTACAAACAGTGATCAATTACAGCTCAAGACCACCATATCATGATGGAAGCTGCTGGGACGAACAGGACTAAACATACCTGATTCTGGTTGAGATTGATCTCGATGGCCTGCAGTTCAGCCACTTCTGCTGGCAAGGCCTGAATACGGTTCCTGGACACATCCAACACATCAAGATGCCGCAGACCTCCCAGGCCTGTGGGGAACTCCCGCAGCTGGTTTCCCGAGAGGCTAAGGGTTCGCAAGGCCTTCAGCTGCCCCACACAGGCCGGAAGAGCCTGTAGCTGGTTGCCATTAAGCGAGAGGGTTTCCAGTTTCTTGAGCTTCGCAATCTCATTGGGCAAAGATGCTGTGTACACAGCCAGCCAGGAGGAAAAGACAGATATATAGAGATCATAGAGATATAGAGATATATAGAGAACACAGTTGACAGAACAAACAGTGCAATAGAATAGGAAATTAATAGTGCAAGACCATTACGCCATTCATGCATTAATAATGTATTGCATAGAAACCTGTTTTGGAGAATGTTTTTTTTTTATATATATATATATATATAACTAAAAGTTGTTGGATAGAGTAGTTTCATGATCATATCAACATTCAGATGTTCTTGACTTACTTAGTTTGTTAGCATTGATGGTTAGACTCTTCATCTGTAAAAAGTTTCCTATAAATGGCGGTAGTGCCTCAATCTTGTTATTAGAGAGGTCTACAGTCCGCAGGTTCCCAGTCAATCTCTGAAGTTCCTCAGGAAACTGCAATAGAGAAAAAAATACTAATAAAAACACAGACAGACAGACACACACTGATGTCCCAAGACACTGATGAAACTATGGTGATCAAGGACAATACAGATAGGAATTTAACCACTGATTTGACACAGAACAAGTCAACCTGCCACTGTCATTGGCGTCACTGATACTAGCACCCACCTCTGGGAGACCTTTGCCAGTCAGCTGAAAGACGCCAGTTTTCTGGGACGTTTCCAGGTGTGTTTTGAGCGCACTGTTACCCATTTATCCGCTGATGCGGGCAATGCGTAAAGAAAAAATGTCCGGTCTTTTAAGGATAGTGGAGAGTTTTCTTTCACCGGTCCTTACGTCCTTTATATTGATATGACTGAAAAAAAAAACATTCCCCTGTTCAAAAACAATTAGCCAGCTCGGTAGATCTATAGAAAACACATTATCGCTCTATGGCTCTGCAATTAGCAAAGCAGGTTATTAATGAAAAACCGAGTAGTCTAATGATGTGCGCAACACTTATGCGTATGTAATTATTTTTATAGGACTTCTAAAGTAGTATAACGTTTATGCTGGTAAAGATTAACGTTATGTCTACAGCAGATATTCTATAGATTTTGACACTGCGGCACGATCAGGTTGGAAGTGTAAAGTCACACTTTTAACTTGTATCTTATTGGTGTTGGTTAACTTTGCGGCATTCACCGTTATGCATTCATAAAATTATGACGTTAGACACACAGGGTGGCTAGTCTAAATTGACAACACCCTGGATCTGAGTTCATAATCCCACACTCGCTGTGGTTCCTGTTTTAAACAACCTGTATTAGCAGACACATTTCACAAAGAAGCACTGATAGCTGTTTGGTAATATGCTGATGCTCTTGTAAAATTTGAAACTGCAAGTAGAGACAAAGTATGAAAGATAGCAGTCATGTAACTTACTTGATGGCTTCGTGGACTGATTAGCGTTGCTACCTTATGTTGGCTAGCTAACGCAGGACTAGCCAACTAGCCAACAGAAAAGGGAGGTTAGATTTAACCAAAGCGAAGTGCTTATTCACCATTTGGAAAATGTTTCTTTGCGTCCAAGATAAATTCAAACAGCCACGGTATTTCTCCAAAGCAATATACTTTCAAAAAGCGGCAATGAACATGAAAACTGGGTACCAACTCGACGTCTCAAAGGTCTGAAGAATGTGATGAGTCTGTGCTGGGAATATTCAGATCCACAACGCTTGGTGGCAGCAACGTTCATTTCACTCTGGCCCTGATGAACTGCTCCCAATATCCCAAAGTATGTGCATGCATCTCACTGCACATCAACAATCTGTGTTACTGTTTAAGTTGCAGGCATTGTTTGATTTAAATTTCAGAGTGTCATAAAAATATTTCTTTTAACAGTGACTCAGTAATAGAGAGAATAAAGAGTGAGCAGAAATATGGTCTTGTTATTAAAAAGTGTTTACAAACCATGTAAAATCACTTATCGCACTTTCTTGAACCCCCGGGTGACTTAAATGAAACTAAATATTAATTCTATAAATAGTGAAATGGATAGTATAGGCTATGCAGTAGGCAGTGACCATTCTTAGTCTATGGCAGTGACAAACACATTTGCCGTCATTCTAAAGTCTCTGTGATATCTCAACTGAAAGAAAAGATTAAACAAACATAATGGGAATGCAGCCTATATTTAGTTCAAATCCATTGTAAGTATGACAATATTGATATCCACATCCTTTCATGATTTACCTTTATTGACATACAACAATCGTTATAGTCTGTTTGCCTGGTTTAGTTACCAGAACGTTGTTTCTGGAGGTTGCTATCTTCTGAAAAGCCTGCACCTGTAGGCTAAGGATTCAATAAAAACTGTGAATACATAGCAATCCCAGTCAGGAAACTAGGTAGGCTATCTGTTCTTTGATTATTGATTTATTTCATACATTTCATACACCACACTTTTAACTTAGAAATAATTAAATGGCTGAGCCCTTTCCTATCTACCTACCTAACTTGCCACAAGTACCCACTCTCATATCTGCCGTTATTATGGTTCTGAAAACTAAGTATAAATGTTGTGCTTTTGCAGCAGTAGCTAAACCTAGAATTCACCAGAATAAGAAATGTAAAATATGGGAGCATCAAGACATCATATCCCATGCTACATAGCCAAATATTATATAATCATACCTTACTGTCCTTGTGACCATTTGTCGAGGGCACTTCTTCTATAAACAATTCAGAGTTGCATCCTAAAAAAATAGTTATGAGTTATCAAAAAAATATTTTTAGCAGCAATAAAAACAAACAACAACAACAACATGATACACATAACATAAAATAACTCTTTTGGAATGTGATTCAATCATATCTTTGGTCAAACAGTAAAATACAATCTAATAAATAACAAAAGAAATCTAACTTTTAAATTGCTGATAAAGCAATTCTGCAAGGACTTGGCTGTTGGATGTCTCTGCATTGTCCTCATGGGAGCCCTGAAGCTTCCCCCTCATCCCCTGCAAAGACTCCAACTCCTTTACAATCATAATTTTCTGAATTATGATGTCCTTGACACACAGCTTCTGGACCTAATAGACAGTTGCGGGAAAAAAAAAGCTTGGTTCCTTTTTATCAGTACATGGGTTTACAACAAGGACTCACTTAACTCAGTCACATTCATGGTTTAATCCATTGACTGTTGAAAATCATAGACACCTTGATCAGGACTTACAGTAACTGAATGAATGTGTGCATGTAATATGGTCATTTCAGCATTGGACTAAAGTATTAGATGTGGTTCAGAAGTATTTTGGTGTCACAAGGGTTTGTTTAAGAGAACAACAGATTAAACTGTTGTTAAACTGTATGATATGGTTTTAAGTTTACTAAATACACATTGTGGTGCACTGGCCTGATTTCACCAGCAAATCATACCAGTGGACAGTGAAGACTTAATGTTCTGACTATTACCTGATCTTTAATTTTGAGGACCATGCCTTTGTCACCATTAAGTTTGTAACCATGTATTTTCAGTAGTATTTCAATATGTCTACAGAACAAACAAACAAAAAAAAGACAAGTAGTAAGGGACCAATCAAACATCTTATTCCGAATATAACATTTTACAATGTTTACAATGTAGCCTCACATGAATATGTAATAATAATAATAATAATAATAATAATAATAATCTGTAAGTGGTCAAAATGTTCTTTCTGCTTGAAATTCAAATAATATCAAATATCCACTTTAAGAGGAAGATGCACTGTTAAAAGAATTTCTCGTCTCGTCTCACCTGCGCACCTGAAGATTGGGTTCCATCACAGAACGTTCCTGCAGTACCTGCTGCAGCTCCGGGCCCTCCACGCTCAGCTTCCTCAGGGCCTCACAGGCAGCCATGCGCACTCTAGGCTCCAGCTCATGGTGAAGGGCCCACAGCAGAAGGTCCTGCAGGCTGTTCGTAAGGCATCCGATCTTTGCCAGGGCTAATACAACATATAGAGCATATATCACTTACTCCGCCCCCCGGTGGCGGTGGACATAGTGGGTGTTGTGATCAAGTCAAGTCAATGTTTATTGTCATTTCAGCCCTATACTCCGCCCCCCGGTGGCGGTGAACATAGTGGGTGTTGTGATCAAGTCAAGTCAATGTTTATTGTCATTTCAGCCCAATGCACAGTGTAAAGTGAGACAAGACAACATTCCACCATGGATCCAAGTGGTGCTACATTAATAAAACAATAAATAAGACATTGGGACAGGCTATGTATGGTACACACAGGCTAAAATTAGGTCTACTTGGTATGCTACATATAAGTTAAGCATTTATCCATCTGTGTATGAGTATGTTTGTTTATTAACATAATAAGGAAAGATTTACTTAAATACATTCTGTTCATCAAGGCATACCCAAAAGGGAATGAATATTTAAACATTGATTGACTTGATTGATTGCCTTGATTGTAGCCAAAGATCTTTTAAAACTTTGTCAACCAGCTCTGTTGTAGCTTACTCCAACACTATATTTCATTATATGTGATAGGGGATTATGATGTCAGAATAGCCTATTCACTCAGCTACACCAGAGCGTGTTTTGAGCCTAGGTCGCTCTTTCGTTTATAACGTGTGTAGGCATTAAGCACCGTTTTCCAACCTTTGGAGCTTCTACTAGCGAATGAGACACTTCATGACAACAATCCAGTGACTGATGTGTATTAATTAATTGGAAATCAATCTCGTGATTCACCTCTAGTGATCCGGTTGACGGAAAACTTTAATCCATGCAAGTCTGGAAACATATTTGCGAGCACTGCTTCAACCCTTGTTCGATGTTAATGAATGGTGCTTATCTGTAATGCCATTCCAGGTCACATCAATGGTCTTCTTGCAGACTAAGCAAAATCCTTCTTGGTCGTTTCCCATCACAGGTTTTAGCCATTCTTTGAAAGCCGGTTTGTCAATCCACATTTGCGAGAACTTCTACCTATTTCAACTACTATCAAGTGTTCCCAACCAATTTTATCAAAGATGCTTTGTTTCGCTCTCATCTTGAAAAACTCGTAAGGTAACCTGCTGTCGCTATAGCAACCATTGAACCCTCCCACACGGCTACTCAGTTGAGGTCCTGTGAGCATCGTACAGGCTACTTTGTTTTTAATTATAACTTTTTTTTTATTTATTTATTTTTTAAAGTACAAATATTATGCAAACAATGGGAACTCTTATATTGAGGTGGTGACATTTTTTTTACAACCAAGTCAAATTACATTTACTTCCTTTTACTACCTTTTAAGGGCCTTCATTTTTTTTTTTTAACTAACTTTTACTACCCCGCGGGGACCCTGATATACTAACCAGTGATTGCTGCAACTTTTACCTCCCAAGCAAAATCATTCTGCATCAGATTTAGAAGCTGGTTCATTACCTAAAATCACAGAAATAAGCCCAGTCAATTTACACTGGTTCTGATATTCATACGCATAGCAATCTCTGTAGTGAATACAGTGTAAATGCTTTCTTTTTTGCATAGGAGAAAACAATCTCTCAATGTTGCTGCAACTGCAATTATAACAATTCCACAGAATATTTTAGAGCAAGTTTGAAGGCTGAAATAAAATGCAAGAAAGCTGAGCTAAAAATCATCAGTCAGAAAAGCAACACACCCTACCATCAGTGTAACAATATTTCCATAGCCCTCACCATGCTGTCTGTCGTCATTAGTTCCCCGGCGGTGTGGCAGCCCTGCTTGCGGACAGCCACATTGTTGTCATTCAGGCAGAGCAGGAAGGGCCCTAGTAGCTTGGCCGTCATGATGCGCAGCTGACCTATGAGCACCAATGCCTCCACACGCCTTGATCCGGAACCTTCTTCCAGCTTTTCACTATGGGAGGGATAAAATCAAGTGAACCTGCCTATAAGTATCAACTCCTTCAGATGCAATGACCCATTTTCCACCTGTTTCAATATCATAATAAAATATCATTTATAAAGCTAAAATATCATTTTCAGAGGAAGGGCAATTCTTTTGGTATCTCTTTCAATTTGGTATCTCTATCTTTTTACAGTGCCCTCTAATACTCAATGTGTTTGTGCTTTGAGGCATCTAACTGCAAAGCCACCTTACTGTGAATACTGTGAGTATCTGTAAGGGCGTGCTGATGGAGTACTGACTGTTGAGTACCTCAGTTCATTGTGCACTTGTCTCCCCATCCCTAGCTTTCCTAGGGCCTGCGCTGCTTTCTGTTTTACTGTGCCATTCCAGTCATTCCACATCAGGTACATCAACTTGTCTACCAGGTCCTAAGATACAGGCAGAATTACACAAATGGCAGCGTATATGCATGCCTGTATGAGTATGAACACATGAGCACCACAATAAAACAACTATCAGTGCATAAAAAATAGCAGTGTACTGTATCTGTGTGTGGTGCATCTGCACCTTGTTCACTGGACCTTTCAGTCGGGAAATGGTGTCACAGGCCAGCACTCTGGTCTTCCAGTTGGTGCAGTTCAGCTCCTCTGCCAGCAGAGAGCGCACTAGAGTCTGTGGAGGGGAGCCAGCGACAGCATGTTTTATGTGTGTGTGTGTTCACCCCAGCCCCCCACCCTCCTCCGGGTGACTTAAATGGGCTGTTATAAATTAGGCATGCGGGAAAGGATTGATGGGGCAGAAGACAGGACGCACCGTCTTGCTGCTGAGGCTGGAGAGGAGCGCAGCCGCCTGCTTCTGGTCCGTCTTGGCCTCGCTCAAGAAGTGCTGAGACAGAAGCCTCTGGATAACTGCACGGCTGGCATCGCCCTCCATGGCTAAACACTGAGCTGCCATCCAGCTGTCTGTGCCCAGGCCTGAAAAATCTGACAATACAAAAGCGCTACTAATGTTAATGTCCTTTTCATTTTGCAGAGTAGAGGATCACCATCAAAGTAAGCATGTGGGTGTTGTTAGGTATTATTTATTATTAGAGATTAATTAAGAGATTAAGTACAAGATGTTATGTCTTTCACGGCTTGCAAGTATTCCTTGAGGAAATATCACTCCTTTTAAAATCCACTCTAACACGATTCGGCTACCTGAGTGCATTATAATGGGGTCCTGTGCCATCTAGATATCACAAGCTTGTGGGTCTCACCTTTGTGCAGCGCACTGCGGAGGATTTCTCGGGCTTTGGCATCAGGTATGCCCATTGCATAGTGGCACACCGCTGCTGCCATCTGCACCCTCCTGATGGGGTCGTCTAGTGCTGCGACAATCAGAGGCAGCAGCTCTGGGGGAACCGGATGCACATCCCAGCTGCGCCCAAACTGAGCTGTGGCACGCAAAGGGCAAGGTGGTCATCACAACAAACTCAGCACCATAACAAATCGGCATTTTTAGGGCTGGGTGATTTATCGAAAAGTAATCGTAATCGACACTCAGAACCTATAATCGATCAAATGACTTTCCCTTTTAAAACACTACTGTGTGTGGAGTCACGTGACCGAGCTCTGTTACATTATTCCGCCGACGTGTCAAGCATGGAGAGCTTAAACACTCAGACAACTGAGCAACACGAGCAGGTTGTACCAAAGAAAACATTGATGTTCAATAAATAATCTTAGATATAAGATAGTGTGTTTCCTTCATTTAAAAATCTCTCACTTATGTAATATGCAATATGTGAGCATTTTTACTGTACAAAACTTGTCAGTAAACTATGAGTTCAAAACATTTTTAAATAAATAAAATAATCATTCATTAGTCGTAATCGACCCACATTTATTACATTGAGCTTACAATGCAAAGCATCCATAGCAACAGTCATACAAACAAAAACAATAATGACCAAAGCCTCACCAGTATCCATGGTGTCCTCTGCGGCCCTTGGCCTGTTCACTGCCCCCGAGGCACACGTTGCTATTGCTGCCAAGCGGACGTGATGATGCAGGTCACTGAGGTCTCTTTTCAGCCCTTCGATAGTCACACTCTGCCATGTGGTCTCTGGGACAATAAGAGAAAATTACCTAAACTAGGTGCTGGTGAAATAAATGGGGAAATAACCATAAAACCGTCATGGGTTCATACAAGAGATTTGTCAGAAAATATTGTATTGAGATAACCTGACTTTTATGTTGATATTTATGTCAACATGGTGTATTCCAAAGGTACTATGTTAGAGATGATAAAATGAACATGGCTTACTGATTTTCCATGCACTTCTCCACTCTTCCACAGCATAACGGAGGGAGGAGAGTTCCATTGAAGGCTCATAGCGACGTTGCTGTTTGGGTGCTACGGTGACAGGGTCTGTTTTATCAGGCGGTATCAGGCCAATTTCGGTGGCGTAGTCAGCACTTGTGGGTAGATCCACCCATCTCCGCAGTCCCTTCTCTGAGCGACTGAAAACTGATTATGTACATGAATATTAGCCTATTTTTTGA
This sequence comes from Limnothrissa miodon, assembly GCA_017657215.1. Classification (NCBI taxonomy): domain Eukaryota; kingdom Metazoa; phylum Chordata; class Actinopteri; order Clupeiformes; family Clupeidae; genus Limnothrissa; species Limnothrissa miodon. The sequence continues at coordinate 89,265 of JAGFZM010001108.1, forward strand.
TATTGAACTGTATTGAAACACATTTTTTTTTTTTGCCTAGTTTTAATTCATCCACCTGCAGAAAAACAGGTGCATGTTTTTTGGATAACCACCTAAAAAAACCTTAGATTTCTGGAAATAATTGTGGCTGTATGAGATCGATAGCAGTTCAGATAACAGAAATAGAACCATTTCTTACTGACTGACCTCCACTTTGTGGCACCTTGACCTCCTCCACAGCAGTCAGAAATGTTTGTGGTCCACAGGGGTAAGACTCCTGAAGGTGCTTCTGGTACTCAGAATTGTCATCCATGATTATTCGGTCAAGGTTCTTTGTGAGAAGCTGATGTACTGGTTTTGCTTTCCCTGAACAGACAACACTTAAGATGTTACATTTTTGGATAAACCTCACTTACATGTCTTAAATAAGCATAGAGACTTTTGCAAGACTGTCTTAAACAATTATAGGATAATGATAATGTCAAAAAATAACACCATTTATACTGATAAAAAATATGCCTGTAGTTTAGAAAAATGCTGTTGTTTTTGGGTTAATAATTTGAACGTAATCTCTATCAAACTGCAGTCAAGACAAAGTCAGACACAACAATACAATTGAAACAATCCAATTATTATTATTTTCTTGGTGCACCTGAAGTCAGTTTGTATTAAAACAGTTATTATAATGTTATTATCATGAGCAGATATTAGGTAAAAGGCTACCCAAGTGGAGTTCCTGCTGAAAACTGTTGTCTGTTCGATAGACAAATTGGCTGGCCCGGAGATTCTGACTGCCCTGCAGCGTGGTCGTTGGAGAGGGCTCTGTGCGACTCACCACCACATCTCCTGCTGTTTGATTGACCCCACCAGGTTTATCTGTGGTGGCTGTGGAACGGGAGTAGCCCTGTACCCTGACAAAAAGGGGAGATGAAATCTTATACAGACAATTTAAGCTCTTGAGACAGGTCAAGGAGAACATTAGTATTGAACTGGATTGAAGCTGCATCAAAATACTTAGACATCCAGTGTGTTTTTATTACCATATACCACAAGCATATTAATGATATGAGCATCAAGCATTGTGACTTGCCTGTAATAAACTGGCAATGGAATCTCAGCTTGGACTTTGAGGACCTCTTTCTTTTCAGCAATGGTCTTTCGCAACTCCACAAAACAGCAGAAGTCTTGCTCACTCATAGGGTCATCATTCACCAGGTCGGTAGCGCTAGTAGACCCATACTTTTTTCTCAGTATTGACTGAAGTCTTGGCTTATCTATGCAGTGGTTAGGGATCTGTTGGCTGACAATCCACCTTGCAGTTGTCTTGGTGAGTCTTTTCAGCAGAAACTCATCCCATTTTATTTCCATTCTGTGCTTGTCATCCTCATCGCTCCTTGTGGTCTCCTTTAGACAGCTGTAAACGTTAGGTGCCCAACGCAAGCCTGTCCTTTTGGTAGCATCTGAATTTTTTTCATGGCAAATCGAAAATGTATGAGAATCCTTGGCAGCAAGTGGCACAATTGTTAGAGGCTCCAGTGAGGGTAGGACCTCTTTTCCATCCGTGGGTGGTTTTGGATTATGCATTTTTCTTTTCTTTTTTTGTTTGGGAATTGGTGCCAGTGGACCAGATGCCTGATACAAACAGTGGAAGTTTGCCTTGCGGTAAGGCACAGTCTCTGGTCCCATCTCCATAACAACATCCTCAGAGAAAGTAATGCCATGAGAAGCATTGATGACAAGCTGCCTGTACACTTTCTGACTATGTGGATTCTTTCGAGACCTAGCTTTGATTTTGGCACGCTGGAAAACATCCATCTATTAGGCTAGATTTTTTCTTTGTGACGTTCAGAGTCTGTTGATCACATATTATATCTGATAACCAAAATAAAAACAAAATTATTGATTTAACAGAATATGAATTATTTCTGAACTTGTCTGATAGCCTCACCACCAGACCAACACTCTTTGCCCTGGCTACATGACTTTGCTCATAGATTGTACATAATATACAGTCTATGATTTTGCTACGCTACCTAGCCTAGTTAAAATTAATATAGCCCGGATATTTAGACCTTACTTGTCTGTCAAACATATCCATTTAAGTAACTTACACTACAAACGACAAAAAATGCTGTCACAATGATTGGATAACTTGCGTGAAAATTTCGTAATGTTAAGTTTTATACCTGCAGTCTTCACATTGACGCCGTCCATGAGAATGTTGACGTTGGCATGCCAACAGGACAGGAGACAGGCAAGCAGCCCAGCCTTTTTTTGGGCAGTGGCATGTGGTTAAATGCAGACAGTAGGCCACGTTCTCCCCGTTTCTCAAAGCACACAAAACAAAATGACAATCAAGGATTGCAATGCAATGCAAAATGGACCGATTTGAGACCGAAAATATTGCCTTACAGTAAAGCCGTAAGGCCGTAAGTAAAGACGTAAAGCCTCCAAACAGAATAAAAAAAAAAAAACAATACTATTTGTCACCAGGGTTGGGTCAGATTACTTTGAAATGTAATTGATTACTGATTACAAATTTCCTGACAATTTTTGTAATTCGTTACATAATCAGTTGGATTACCAAAAACATATAACGTAATCTGATTACTTTTGGATTACTTTTAGATTCTGCCACAGCATTGACCAAAGAATTTTTATTTTATTTTTCACTTAATGATTTCATTACATCTATTTTTTTTAGCTCTCAGTTTGTGAATCAACTACACATTGTTGCTTGTTTAATTTACTATGGCGGCAGAGACGCTATCCAAGCACAGTTGACTGCTGATTTATTTTTTAATTGCTGGATTATCGTTGTGATACATCAGCCAGAGATCCAAGACCCCACTGCTTAAAGGATTTATCCAGAGTAAAATACACTTCAGATCAATTTACGGATGATTGGGAGTACATACGTTAAGTTGACATCAAAATCTTGTAATTCGGATGTATTTTGAGAAAGTTATATTTTACCGTTTTGAGCCAAAGTTCGTTAGCCTGGAAGTGACCCAGGCATATCATTTCCACCGCTATAAAACATTATTTTATACCTCTTCTACAGTTCCAAACAACATTACAGTTGTACAGTACATGTAATCAGGTAATCCCCAACAATGTAACTGTAATTTGATTACACATATTTGCATTGTAATCTGGGCTGATTACAGTTACTTGATTTTTGTAATCTGATTACGTAATCCAGATTACATGTAATCCGTTACTACCCAACCCTGTTTGTCACTAAATGCCATGCTTGTGTGTTTGTATGGGTGAGTATAAGGCATATTGTGAAGCGTTCTGTGTGCTTGCAGTAAAAAAAAAAAAGTATAAATGCAGTCCATAACACCACAGGACTCCTTTAACTCAGTGTGTTAAAGAGCAATAGATCTTTTGCCAGGTGCCATCAGTCTACATATGCAGTCATTGGGCATATCCATTTGCCTTTTACCAGGCCAATCAGTTGGAAGACTATCCACTATCTACTTAATATTTAAATGTTGTTTGTTTGACTGTTTTTATTTGTCTTTGTCATCTATGGCTGTCATCAAAAGCAATGTTGATAATGCTGCTGATCATATACTGTCCTCTATCTCTATCCTGAATCACAGCAGTCTGATTTCCAAGGCTTTTTTTATATATCTTTTCATTTTTGGGCTTTTTGCCTTTAATCAGACAGGACAGTGAGGAGTGACAGAGGATTAGGAAATGACCTCGAGTCAGACTCGAACCGAGGTCCCCAGATTCATGGTATGGCACCTTAGCCAACTGAGCTACTTCGCCCACAATTTCCAAGGCTTTAAGCCTGTTCGAAAAAGTTAAACAAGCTCCTTGAGACAATATACAACAGGGTGTTTAATGATAGTGACATGACATGAAATGCAAATATGTGCAGTATGCTAAAGCTATACATTAAAACTCTGTTAAGACAGTGCTTTTAGAAGGCTAAAACAAGTGACTGAGTGCATTATATTTCCCAGTATCCCAAAATATTATGTATTTTTGTCTAACACTGTTTTTGGATAACAGCGGATCTGAAATTGATGTAGCTCACACTACAGACCTCTGTTCAGAATCAGTGGAGTATTTTTCACAAAAAAAGCTCAGATAAAAATAAAGTGAAGGCCAGAGGGTAAATTGCATCTTGTGGTCATTACAAACACAACTTGATAAAAAAGAGCACCAATGCTATGTGAAACATGCCTTAAAACCATTGAAATTGGTAAAATATGCTCAAGATAATCTCATTGCGCCAGAATTGAGTTTGCTACGTTATGACAAGTGGGTACATTTTAATAATGATTTTTATTCATGGATGACATCTACGTATGGCATAGACACAATATCTGGCAATGACTCACCATGCCTGTTTTTTCTTTTCACAGTCCCTTTGAACTCCACTTTAACTGAAAAATCTCATGCTGTTTAAGCCAGCTCCACCTGGGTTATGCTGACGACTGTTACTTTAAAGGTTTTGTGGTTGACTACTGCCACTTAGCTGTACCCATAATGACTTTTTAAATTGAATTTATTAATTAAAGGGACATTAAGCTTGGGTTAATAATTCAGGCAATAGCTTAAAGAGGCAATCAGTAAGTCTGTTTTTTTAACCCTGCATTAAACACCACAAACCTGTAGGGGGAGCTCTGTACAGTTAACTGTATTGCTGTAGTGTACACTCCCTCAGAAGTTGCAAGTTCCGTATTCACTATACAGGGCTGTACAGCGGTGCGCTCAATCGCCGTTTGCTACACAACAGACCAGTCTTACAGAAAAAACGATTTCTAAGTGATTTTATGACCACAAAAATAGTCGCATAAACTTACTGAGTGCCTCTTTAAATGTTTGCCTGTTACTTGTTTGGCAAGTGTTTATCAGTTCTGCATAAATCCAGCCCTTAGGTGAAGCCAAAAGATAAGGATACAACATTATTGTCAAAAGCTCCCTGGTAACACAATAGGGGTACATTTGTCTTGCTCTGCATCTACAACTTTGCAGGAGGCTCTGAAATATAAATAAAACTATAGACAACATCTCTTTAAACTGACAGCAATTTGGACAACTTGATTTAAAATTATACAATCATTTGAATTTGATGGCAGCAACACATCTCTAAATGATGATATTAACAAAAGGCTTGAAAAGCCTTTAATGCTAGAAAGAAAAGGAAAAATAACAAATTAGGTGAACAAACCAGTAGACGACTAATAAGTTGTCTCTTGACCAATGTCAATTTAAAAAGTTCCTATAGTTTTATTTACATTTAACAGAGCATATCAAAAAGAGTTGGGTTGTAGAAATATTAAATAGCATTTGGTTACTAGTGTATCTTGGCGCCTTGACTGTCTTATCGAAAGGAAAACATCTTTGTGGTGGACACTGATAAAAATCTTAATTTCTTTGCCATGTTTTTGACCTTTTTGTTCCCTCTACAGTCATGTGTAATACAGTATTTGAAACAGTGCTCACACAATCACATGGCTGCCATTGCAGTCACTTAGAGTCATAGATAATTGTCATAGTGAGGTCTCAAGGCAACAAGACCCTCGGCGCACATAGTACCGCCGTACCTCGCTGGCATCCCCACAGCCCTCCGGCCGATGCACAATGAGCACGGGGAAGAAGCGTGCGTCGCGGTACGTAGGCGGGCTATCATTCAGTGCCATTTGGCTGGAGTAGGAGCGGCAGCAGTGCTCGTCCGGGCAGCAGTGCTCTCCAGCAGTCAGCGTGCTGCTACGGCTGCGCCACAGGCCTACTGTGTGCTGTGAGCCATACATGCGGCACAGTGAGAAACGTGACGTGTCCAGCGACAGGCGCGAGTTGAAGGCGTGCCGTGAAAAGATGGACGAGCAGCTGGAGCTGAGCCGAGCCATCCGTCGTGGCAGACCGCTGTCCATCCCGCTGCCCCCGCCACGCCCAGCACCAGTTCTGGTGGACCCCTGGAGGTGCAGACAATGCTCGCAGTCCTGCACCAGCGTCCCGTAGCTCCGAGATGGTCGCTCGTCCAGCAAGAAGCAGTTGGAGGAGTGGCACTCCGTTGGGCAAGAGGCACCAGCATTCATTAAAACTGCCTCAGAGTAACTCGGGATGAGCTGACGGTTGGAGCGGATGTGCCACTCCAGCTCTGTGCTGTCCAGTGTCTCCACCCTGGGTAAACTGCAACCTGCTGCTGTGCCGTTCTGCACCAGAGCGTCCTCCTCCTCTGGCGAGGGGCTACTGTTTGTGTACTCCAGGCCAAAGAGCTTTTCCACGCGATAGTGCACGAAGGCGGTGCGATACTCAATCAGCACCCTTAACGGCCACGAGAGCATGAGCAGAGCGGCTAGCCAGAAGGCCACATGGGAGGCGTACCACGGCAGCCGGTCCAGGTCTGTGTAGGCCAAGAGGTGCTCCTTGAAATCTACATTTTTCAGTTGCATACCCTCGCGCGCTTCCATGTAGTCATCCAAGCCCTCGATCTCGGAGAAGAAACGTGCACGCTGGTTGAGGTAGGCGTTTTCGGGTCCTGCGCCGGCGAAGCTGAAGCACTTGGTAAAGCGAAGGCGCGTGGCCGAGTGTCCCTCCAGGCCTTGCAGCTCACGCGAGACATCACGCATGCCGCAACGGCTGTAGTCGAACTCTCCCTCGGCCACGTGGGTGTTGACGCGGTCGTGGTACACCTGCGTAGTGGTGTACGCGTCACCGTTGCGATAACGCGTCACCTGCCGCGTGCGCCGAACAAAATGGTAGCTGATGGCCTTCCACCAGATGCTGGGTCGAGCCTGCCGCATACGCAGCACACGCTCGTACACACTCTCCACGGTCGCCTGGGTCTGGAGCTCGTTGCGCACCTGGCAATGCCAGCACTCCACCAGGTATACCGCATACAGCATGAGCAGGAATGCCAGTGGGATGTAGACGTAGCCGTCAGCGCACGGGCTGTCATGGTAGATCATGGAGCGGCCCATTTCGGACCCACTGCTTCCGCTACCGCCGCGCAGGGAAGTGATGGAGGCCGTCAGGGAGGTTGCAGAGGAGTCGAAGCTGAGCTTGGTGACGCTGGTGAGCTGACACCAGGCTACAGCTCCCAGGCAGCCATACATGAGGAGAGAGAGCAGCAGGCAACGCCAGTGGGACTCACGACACATGGACGCACTGAGAGACTGCTTCACCGGCCGCTGCTGCAGATAAAACACACACACATATGGTACATCACACACACATGTTACGGCTGTATGTGTTTTGTTCCCTGTGCTGTTTGTCCCTTTTGGTTTGCCATACTTCTAGCTCTGCTAAGGTGCCTTGAAGGTGGATCATCTTGATTGGCAGCACCTGCCCACCTGAGTAAGATGCCTTAAAAGCTCCAAGTTCCTGCTGCTGGGGGGAGGCTTCTGGTGTGGCAGAAGCAGCATTAATTATTAATATATATATCTCCAGCTTTTTTTTTTTTTTAAACTACCCCCTCAGTCATGACTGATTAATCAAGAACCGAGTGCCTTACGCTCATTGATTACAAAGACCTGCATGTGTAAAGAAAGGTCAGGTTTCTGGACCAGCATATTTTAACCACTTACCCATTTGCACATATAGTTTGACACAGTACTATGGGTGGTTAATCTGAGAAGTTAACTAAGATCCTCAAGTATCAGATTGTTTTTTGTTTGGTTTTCGGGTCCAATTTCAAAGCTCCAAAAAACTCACTGTGGTAGCTGTCCCAAAAATGTCTGCTGAATAGGATGACATGAATAATTAATTAATATCCAGCAATAAGACATCACTACACTACATTTGGTGTATCATGTGACACTGCCATTCCATGTGTCTTCTAACTGTTATTGTCAATACATTCATTTTGCCAGATTCACAGTTCATTCACTTTCTGTATTTAAATTTAACAGCTCTTTCTTTATGATCCCAAGGTTACAATGGGTGTGTTTGTAAATGAAGCACAGTGATAGCATTGTGTGTTTGATATTCATGCGAGCTGAATGGCTTTTAAGCTGAGGCAGTGTGACATTAATAATTGAGTCGTCCCATGAAAGAGAATGGCAAACACGTGCTCAAAAGCCAGAAGGCCACGTGCTACTCACTCCACACTGTTACCAAAAATATAGTACAGTATACTGTACATGGAGTCATTAACAGCCTTGGGCAAACGAGTGGAGGATCATTTTAGTGCTATTTCAAATCTTGGTAAACTTTCTGTACCATTGCGGAGATATGGTTCCCTCCTCAGACAACATTTTGTTTCAGTGGCAGAGCAGAAGCATTGATCCATCAAAGACTGTTTTCTCCAGTCAAACAGACTGCTTACCAATGAGTAAAGTGACTGTGATATAGAAGGATTTCTAAGCGATAAGAAGGGATTGCTCAATTAGGCTAAAGCCTTGCTATGAATCCTGGTGAGAATGGCTATAACATAAAACAGGGTTTATGGGTTTACCATTATGTTAGAAAATTTAGACCAACACAACACATTGATTGGAACATTCATATGATCCCAGATATTCTCAAAACATTTCATTTTTATTGATGAACAAGCTGGCAAGCTTGCCTTTACGCCCAATGACGCTAACTGTAGATTCTTATATATTTTGCATCGAGCTTCATGTTTATTGCCGGGGACAGCTTGTAACCAGCTGCAAAACTCGCTGTTATCGAGCCAATATACACTTGCCCATGTTCTTATCAACTGTCTCGGAAAACTCTCTGATTTTTTCAGTGAACAATGCTTAAATGAACGGAGAAAAACAATTAAATTTAAGACCCAGACCTTCGTTTTTTAGACTTTTTAAGGCCTTAAATTTCACTTTTTGAATTTTAGACTTTTTAAGACCCCGCGGGAACCCTGATAATATAACCATCAAACATAAGGACACTATGTCTTTTGCTGAGTTGTACACAACAATATTTTGTCAAAAGCAATTACATTAAACATCTGACCCAAACAACATGACTAAATGGTATACCCTTGCAGCTTGCCCTTGCACTTAAACTTACTGGCTGGTGCAAAATCTCTATATCCAGCCAAAGCGGTGAAATGCTCACACTGGCAGTTTGGACTAACAGCTAATTTCTTCCTTTCAACACAGGAGTCTTTTTTCCTACTCTGAGCTGTCCAGTCATGCCCAACTCCATTGACTTCAGTGCCTACTGGCAGCAGGAAGATAAACAGCCAAGCAGGAGGCTTCATTGAAATCTGAACTGTGGGTTATAGCATAGCTGTTTTTCTAAAGCTGTTTGCTAAAAGGGCAGTATAGGAACACACCACACAATTATTTTGCAGTTGTATGTGAACTGTGAATTGATCTCGCCTCATTGTATTGACCTATCCCCGGAGATGAGTTGGAGATAATCTTTTGTCACCAGAAAGAGGAAGCCTTGATGGACAGTGTTCAACACGGCTCTTCATTCTGACCTATTTCATTAAGTCTTTAATAGTGCTCCCAGACAGTAAATCGTGAACGCAATAGTCATCCGTCATCAAAGAGACAGTTGGCTATGAGAAGTGTTATGTGTCTTTCTTATGGGTGATTCAGATTCATACATGCCAGTGGGCTGGCCTCACTGAACAACTGACTCAGATGAGCTATCCAGAGACGCACAGGCTAGATTCGAAGAGTCACACTTAAAAATAGCAACTGGCATAAGGATGTGCTCGGGGATCCACGTGCAGCAGGCACACACATAATACTGACACACACATACACATAAAACAGATAAAATAGGAGTCTGAAAAAAATTGTGCTGGACATATACCATGCGTATGTTGATGGTCAGATGAACAGATGGAGTGACAGCAATCCCTTGATCAGCCCAGGTCACCTGGGAACCAAGGTCTGGAGTTTCAGAAATTTTGTCTCCAATCTAAAATTCACAAAATGATATATTCCACCAACTGCACTGCATAGCCTACTATAACACTTTTGCACACATCCATTTAGACTACTAGGCTTAGTTTGACATCAGTGTTGGGATGTTTAGTGTCTGCTGATGGACTGTCAATGTCAGCCACTCACTTCAGGGGGTATTTATCGGCTTTCAGCTTGGCCAACTTTTAAGGAGATTATCTGCGAAGGCAATCGCTTCATCTGCATTGTCACAACCAGGAGAAAAACTGACAACATACAAGGTTTGTGGAAACCCAGGTGAATTAACACAAAGCTGCATACATCTCTTTCTTGCACCAGAAAGTAGTTGAGCCTGATCGATAGGCTTTTTACTGGAACAGAGTTCTAGGTTTGAGTTTGTGGGCCTGCACAGCAAGATACAAGCTTGAAACACGTTGAACCAGTACTCCTTTGCAATCTTTTAGTGGGGGAAAGCATTAATTTAGAAAATGAAACAGCGCGCACATCATCACCTTCATCTAGGCTAATCCGTCTGAATCGGATGGGAACAGCAACATCACCATCCCGATGTGAAGGCTAGAACCTTACCTCCTCCCGAACATCCAGACTCGCCGGCGTGTCTGTCTCTCCGTTCGTGGAGCTGGCCAATGTGTCTTCCGCAGTCGTATCAGTTTCCAAATCTGGAGACAACATTCTGATGCCTTAACATCGCACAATCAAGTCACTACTACTTTGGACCTTTCTATCCCAAAGGCAGCAGCGACAAAACTTCCTAACCTAGCACCTAGCTGGGCCAAAAGCCAAGTGATGCTGGGGATCCCGCTTAGGGTGTTCCCATCGCGAGGGGCTGAGGGGCGGGGATCGGGGGACTGCAGAGGCTTCACAGCATGTTCAAGGACAGTGAAAAAAGAAGCCCATAGTCATTGCTTGCGGTCCTGATGTTGACCACATCGACAATTGTGCGCGCTCTCCAATATAGCGCAAGCCTATATAGTTTCCAGAGGATGCGCGGCAACGGCGCATTTGGGAGCAATTCCTCCTCAGTGGACTGAAAAAAGTGAATATAGCCAAACAATTAAAACAGTAACTTTCAAATCAGTATATTAATGGAGAAAGCTAACAGATGTGGTAAGCTACAAATTAGTTGCATTCGTGAGTCAAATAGGCAATTCGTTTAATTTTTTTACAAAACGACCCACAAATTGGAAAACACTTTAGCCTACCCTCTGCAAGTTGAGTAAAATTGACCATATCGCCTACGGCTTGATAATTTCAGTAAAGTGTCATACAATAAAAAACTATTTCTTTACTTTTTATGTATCTTTTTTAAGGATTGAATCTGTGAAATAAATGGAAAAGAAAACATGAAATTGCGAATTACCCTTACAGTCAATGAATTTTACCCAGAAACGAAAAAAGTATCCTAGCTTTTAAACTTTTAATTTGAAAACCTTTTTAACAGGAAGTGCATTCATAGCGGCATGTCAACATCATAGGTGAACACACGCTGAAGAAGTAGTAGTGAAGTTGGAAATGTACACTCGAACTGTCAGAGCATATCTTTATGAAAATCTTTTCTAATTCATATATTGGTATAGGAAGGTAAACATATGTTTGATTTCCTTGCTATGCAGTTAACATGCCTTTCACTGTAGCCGATCGCGTAAGAAATTAGTTGGCTAGCATGTAAAGAGAATGCTGTTAGCGACAACATCATGGTCTCATGTAATGTAATGTTATTGTGACACCAGTTAATATGTTATGTTAATGGGTGATATCCAAGTTCAGGGTCATCAGTGGTGCGTCTGCCACATACTCAAACACTTCAGCTAGTCATTGCCATTTGTGTCTAATGTGAAGTTGTTGCTTTAACATGATCTCGAAATTATGTTTTCCATTCGATGTTTAACTGACATGAATTCTGTTGTTTAAAATGCATTGTAGTTCCAGAGAATAGGGATGTTGCGGCGTCCCAAACCCACTGACTCGGAGGAAGATCTTCTACGTGAGCAGGAACGATTTCTGTCTGCAGGTGTTTCACCATCAGTTGTCAGTGTTGTGCGGCGACCTGACAAGCGCCGAGGCGAACAGGGGACGGGCGACCCAGTAAAAGAGAGCCACCAGAGAGATGTTGTCACCATCGAAGGTAGCCCTGTTCGATTAATTCATTATTACTCAAATTTTCTCGAAATAAATAAATATAACAACACTCAAACAAGGTTTATTCATTCAAACACTTGTTTCTTTTCTTCTCTTCTCAAAGACTTGCCAGACGAACTTCCCTCCCTGACACCAGCACCCCCTAAGAAGTCTCGTTTCAAAAAGACCCAAGTACACTTTGAAGATGAAGATGCAGGGGAAAGATTGGACAGGCATGACACACACATCAGTGCCGTTCTCTCTAGGATAGTTGTAAGTTACATTCCTTTGTTTTTTTTTTTTTTTTTTTTTTTTTTTTAATTCCTCTGAACATTTCCCATGTTCTTATTAGTTTTCGTTTAATCATTTCGAATATCTAAAAAGCTTTCTCTTCTTTTTTTTATAGGAAAGAGACACAAGCTCCATGCCAGTCTCTCTTCCTCAAGTTACTGGCTCTGCATTTCCCAAAGTTATGCATCGATCAGAAGGCATGACTCTGGTAACTAAGAGTTCTTATTTTACCCAAGTGTGTATCCAGCTCAGGGAAGAGTATTTATACCTTGTATGTAATGACTGTATAATTAAGTGTCATAGCAATAAATATTTGTTTGAGTTATTTGCTTTGTTTTCTAGGGAAAGAATACTGAATCTGGTACCAGGAAAAGCATTTTCGCTCGTCAGATAGCTGCCCAGAGAGCCAAAGAAGGAAGACTACCACCACAACAGACACCAATCTCTATTCAAGCACAAGGATCTCAAAGTATTGCATCCACCACCACCAGGATGGGATTAGAGACACTACCTGGCCTGGGTGGTAAGTAGCACTCTCACTGGAGATGAAATGCTGGGAAAGACACCAAGAAGAGCCCTGCCAAAATCAAAAGCAGCCCTCCTCTGTTTGCAATTCAGTTAGATAGTCTTTGGCAAAGCACCATCCACTTAGCTTGCTTGTGTTTTGGCATTCATATTGCTTACCTAATGTGGTATTTTTAGAGGTCAGTGAGTTGTACATTTTGTATGCATACATTATGCATCTCTTGTCAAGTACATTGGATATGTAATGCATGGCCATGTTTATAACATGGATGAATGAATATGCAACTGTGTCTGTTGCATGTGCATATGTGATGCATACAACACACTGCAGGGAATACACACTTGAGCATGTGAACTAACACAAGCACTTTTTATTTGTGTTAGATGGGTCGGTCCTAGTGTCTGGACAGGGCCTGGGGCAAGGGGGCAGCGGTCAGGAGAGGCTGAAGATTCACCAGGAGAATCAGGCACGACTGGCAGACATGACCCAGGAGGAGATTCTGGAGGAGCAGAGGAACCTGCTGGCACAGCTTGGTGGGTGTTTGTGTGTGTGTGTGTGTTTGTGTGTGTTTGTGTGTGTGTGTGTGTGTGTGTGTGTGTGAGAGAGAGAGAGAGAGAGAGAGAGAGAGAGAGAGTGACTTATTGTGTGTTGGCTGAACTCTCTGACCATTGAATTCATCCAGCGCAAAGTGATCTGGTGAGTCCTCTGGATGTCTCAGATGCCTAAATCAGTCATTTGGTTCATGTGGTAAATTAAAATTTCCATTATTAGTAGTTTATTAGCACCTTCTCCTGTTGAGCCATAGTGACCATCCAAACTTATTACTAGGTGCAGTGCAGTATGCCATCTGCCACACTGGCTGGAAGACTAATGTTACTTTCCCTCTCTCCAGACCCCAGACTGGTGGACTTTGTGAGGGCTCGTAAGGTGCAGAAAATGCCTGGCTCGGATTCGGGGGAGCAAGCAAATAGCTGTGCACCAAATGGTGAGATTGGTGTGGAAAAGCCGTCTGTTGTGACCCCTGCCGTGGTCATGGACATCACAGACATCAGGCAGGAACCAGAACAGGTTCAAATGGAGGATGAAGAGGACACGCAGGAACCTGAAGCAGTTCAGCCAATCACAGGTGAGTGTGTGCGAGAAGAGGGTCACTTGCGCTTTAGCCTAGTTGGTTCTCATTGTCCAGGACTGTAGAATCTGTGGCATAGACTGGGCTACTTCTGAACCACTACACCCAGGGAGGACTGGAGCAGTATGATTTTAAATGTATTAGGGCACACGGACACGCTTTTTTAACCTCCATTTCAATTGTTTCCCTATGGACGGTGCGTCTTTGAAAAAGTTCTGCTGCTGCAACGCGTTCAGCTTTTTTGTCGCTTTCTGTTCTTAACCACGCCGAGTTTTTGGAATGGTTGCGATACAGTAGGCTTTTTTGGAGGTGAAAAGCATGTTCCGTGTGACTAATGTTAGTCTTTGTTTTTCTTTGTTGGGAGAGTATGATAAGCAGAAAGAAGGAATAAGCATCCTTAAAAAAAAAAAATCTAAATGCTGCTTTTCACAAACCCATAGTTTGGCCTTTAAAATATCTTACACAATCTGTTTTAGTTTCATATCAAACTGCCTATTAATTAACTGATTATCTATGAAACATATCTGCTTGTCTCACAATTAGCATCTTTCGTCTGCCGCAGTGTTATTCAGTTATTTCACACATAACCAGTACAAGGTGTTTTGATGTAGCTCAGTGGTTATGGAAATGCTGGCAGTTGTCTTTTCCCCCTCAGCCCTGCAACTTAATTGTATATAATACAGTAATGTACATTTGGCAGAACCTAAAGGCATGGCTGCGTGACTTGAATCCCTGGACTGATGGTGCATTGATTTCAATTAGTCTGATTAGTGCTGCGCTGGTCGCGGCCAGCACTGAAATTCATTTTGGGTAATGGAGGTAAATGGCTGAGCTTCATACATATGAACATGACTTGTGAGGTTTATACGTCTCCCGCTGATACATTCATTACATTTTTTTCTCTAAGAGGGAATTCCTTCTCTTATTCTCTGTTAAGGAATAGTGCACATTGGAATGGTCATGTGTCATGTGTCATTTTTTTTTTTATTTCTATGAATATTTTATTTTGTGTTGTACCTGTCTTATTTTGCTTTTTAAAGACAAATCCCTTGCCACCCTCCACCCCCTTATTGTTTCCATAATAGGACATGTACTTGTCCAAGCTCCAGAATAAGACATGTAATTGTCTTTACTGTACTATATTGCAAATTCAGTTATAAAAGAATTTCCCTCTCCAAACCCCCCTAGAGAAAGACCTGCCATTCAAACCCCAGAAGGACTGGGTGCACATGGACAGACTGGAGTCTGACAAACTCGAGTGGACAAGAGACCTGCCCCCACCCAAACGCAAGGGAACGAAGAAGGTGAGGGACACACACACAGGATTTAACAGGACTAACCCACAGTCTGTGTTGGTATGCGCTGCTGTCCTGATTTGTCCCTCACGGGCGATTTCAAGTTTTTCATTCAGTGCTGGTTCTAAGGTTGGCTCCTACGTTAAAATTGTGGATCACAATGAACTAGTTGAAGTTCGTTTGGATATCAGATGTCTTGCATTGGCTATTTCCCTTCATTCCTTAGTGTTAAAAGCAGCATTAAGACGATTGGACTGCTGATGGCATGGCAAGCATCAATTCAAGATTGATAGAAATAGTGACGGTCTGTAGAGAAGCTGCTTGGAAACTGTAATTCAGCTCACTAGGATTGTTTGTGTCCTGTCCAGGCCATGCAGGCTCGGTTTGATTTCACTGGCAACCTGATCCCTCCATCGGAAGACCTGCCTACACATCTGGGCTTGCATCACCATGGAGACGAGCCAGAGGTAAATGGCACCCAGGGCTGCAAACTATCATCGCAGCTTTCTTTTGTCTCAACCTTTTGAATAATAATTGTTTAAAATAAGTGGACCACGATTTGTCACTATCATTAGTGTAAGGTGAGTGTTAAAATAGTCTGTGGTGATGGTGCTCAAAAAATTCTTAACTGACCGCACCTTCTCTCTCTCTCCGTCTCTCTCTCTCTCTCTCTTTCTCTGTCTGTCTCTCTCTCTCCCTCTCTCTCTGTCTATCTCTCTCTGTCTCGCTCTCTCTTTCTCTCTCTCGCTCTCTCTTTCTCTCTCTCTCTCTCTCTCTCTCGTGATTGTCACTCTCAGTTGGCAGGTTACTCCTTGCAGGAGCTCTTCATACTCTCTCGTAGTCTGGTGACTCAGCAGCGTACGCTGGCTCTCAGCACACTGGCCAACATTATCACTAAGGTACAAACAAACAAACAAACAATACTTGGCTATCACATCCATCGATGGTGATGGCGAATGTTAATTCTATTGGAAGCAAGACTCATGAACAGGCTGCTTTGGCAACGAATCAGAGGATGTGTAGGGAATGTAGCTTGCTCTGCCAGCATACTAGTACAGTGTTCCGTAAGCAATGGAATTCAGTGTGCCTAATATGATTTAATGTTACCAAACCACCATTGTATTGCACTGCATTCTATTGGGGGCGGTCCGCGCTGCTGAACATTGCAAGTGCTGTATCTACCCCTTTAACAGGTGCACAGCTGGTTTACGTCTCTTGAAGTCCGTTACATGCTCCTTAGCTTTCTCTACATTGAGGAACAGGTTGTTTTTTTATTACACCACACCATCATCTCTGTAGGCTACTTGATTGATATCAGTGATGAGTCCAATTAATTATGTGTTATCTGCAAATTTCACACCTGGACTAGACTGGAATAAAATATCAAGGCAACCCCATAATCCAGACGTGGTAGTTTTTCTTCTTTGGTGTCCTCCGTGGTGAATCTGCTGTAGCTGTTCACCGAGTTAAAGACCTACACATCCTGGCTTAGTTAATTAAAGGCCTCCACTTCCTGGCTTATGTTACTCTTTTGCACTGGGATGGCTTTTTTCCTGAGGAGGCTGACATCCTTAAATGTCTGCAGTAAACTCCTCCTCATGTTCTACCAGTCTGTCCTCTTCTGTGTGGTGGTTTGCTGGGTAGACAACAATCCTAAACAGAAAACAGATCCTAAACAGACTGCTGTCTATGATGACCTCCTACACACCACATCGTTACAAACAGAGGAGCATGTTCAGTAGCAGACTCTTGTGTCTGACGTACTCAACAGACAAACTCATGAAGTCCTTTTTACCACTTGACTAGTGCTTTAGTATGGCCCCTTCATATATACTGATCACACACCCTAGCATGGACTGGACTCTCCTGCTAGCTATATTAGCCTCCTCTTCTTGTGCTTCTCCTGGCTGTGCCTACACTGACAATTTATCACCACCAGAACACCCTAGTTTTACTTCTGCAGATGTTAAAGTAGGGCTAAGCAACGTTCAGTTTTTTTCTCTCACAAACTCCCTCTAAAGACCGCTGTATTGCATTGTATTGCACTGCATTCTATTGGAGGCGGACCGCTGCTGTTGAACATTGCAAGTGCTGTATCTACCCCGTTCGTTCGCCGTGTAATGACTCACGTTAGCATCCTAAACAGTATGAAACGAATTAATTAACTGAAAAATGTTGCTTAGTGGGCCTTTAATTTAAGACCACATAAGGCATTGTGCCATTTCTTTGACTTAACTTTTGTGGTGTCTTATTATTTTATGTTCTTATGTTACTCTTTTTGATTAATTTGGATTTGACTTGACCCACTTTTTGACCACCAGTTTTTGCACGGGCTATATACTTGCTCTGACACTGACACTTACTTCCACTAGGTTCACTAGCATCCCTCGTAACACTTTCTATAGTACCACTACCACCTCCTCTGCACTAGTTAGTATCCTAAATGGCACACAATTTTCTTATTGTTACCTGTGTATGTGTGTTGTACATGTATGTATGTATGTATGTATGTACGTATGTAGATTGTGTGTGTGCCTTCTGGATGCCATAAGATCCGTGACTCCTGCAGAATGGATAAAGTTATGACCCCGAGGTCATAGAAGAATGTCATTTATTTCTGTAAGAGTTAAAAATGAGAGTGCAAGCTTGAGTTGACATGGTAGCTTAGTTGGAGGTTGTTTGTGAAAGCTTAACATTCCCCCTTAAGATCATGCCTGATATCTGTTTTGACAAATTACAATTAAACTTTCGTTATAAAAAATTTTTTGGAAAATATTTTTTTGTATTACTAAAAAATGTAAAATATTTATGTCCTGACTAAGGTTGATGTATGTCATGTCAAGGAACATTCTTTTTTGAACCCGTTTCTCTCCCTGTCTTGGTCAGGCCCACTCAGGGGAGTTTGCTACAGCACTGAAGGGCAGTGTGGTCTCCACTCTGCTGGATGCAGGGCTGCTCTTCCTGCTGCGCTTCGCACTGGATGACAGTGTGGAGGGGGTGATGGCAGCTGCCGCTCAGGGCCTCAGAGCTCTGCTGGTGTCCGCTGCTGATGAGGTGACAGCCAGCACCCACACACTTTTAATTCGTTTCAATTTTATTTGTATAGTGCATTTTACAAAAGGCATGTCTCACAGTGTTTAACAACAAAGAGCACCAAAGAGCAACAGGGGCAAAGAAAAACTCCCTATCATTGTTTTTTGTTTTTACTTATGGTAAAGGAAGAAACCTTGAGCAGTTCCCACAGCTCAAGGGGCAAACCCTACTGCCTAGGGCAGGTTTTCAGTCTCTCAGATGGTGATTAGTCCATGGTATTAATAGATCATGACCATAGTAATGAAAAAATTGTGGTGTAATATAGAAACAAAATTGTCCCATTATAATTCCAGGATATACCCCAACACACATACAGTACACCACCACACACATTCTTCCCTGCTAACTTAGTTGCAGTGCAATACTGCACATTTAGTTGAAATTTTGCATGGTGATTCCCTCACACCAGCATACAAAAGAACATCCTGATGCCAAGGAAACTGTAAGCGGGTTGGATAGAGAAACATATTTTCACACACAATCTTGCTAACCCTGCTAACTTAGTGACAGTACAGTACTGCACATGTTGTTGGAATGTAAATGGACTGCATTTATATAGCGCTTTTCTAGTCCTACGAGCACTCAAAGCGCTTTACAATGTATGCCTCTCATTCACCCATTCACACACATGCATTCATACTCCGGTGGCAGTGGCTGCCATGTAAGGTACCATCCTGCCACCGGGAGCAATCGGGGTTGAGTATCTTGGTATCAAGGATACTTCGATGTAGTCAGATGGAGTGGGGCTCGAACCTGCAACCCTCCGGTTACCGAACGGCACCTCTACCATCGGCGCCACCATCGCCCCCCAATGTTGCATGTAGTTATTGTCCGCCGGAAGAAACTCTTATTTTATCCATTCAGATTCTGATTCCCTTAACCCTAGATCGTATAAGAAAATCCTGATGCCAAGGAAACTCTTAATATACTCAATAAATAAATATCTTTTGAGCATGGTTGTACAGAGAAACATTTTTTCTCTGAAATGGCAGAGGTGAGGTAGCTAGTAAAAAAGAGTTTTACTGAGATTTGGGCTGCTTATGTTTGATAACAGGATAGTCTGGATGGCACCTTCTCCTGGCTCCTGGGCATGGTGTGCTTTCCGCTCCTGCCCACCACCCAGGAGGAAGAGGAGGATGATGAGGAGGACAATGGGATGCACGCCAAAGAGATGGAGGAGGAGAAGGAGGAGAGGAAGTCAGACCACGAGGTTGCACGGCAGGATGTAATCAAGGTAAGTCTGGATTTTTGACTGCTTTGTTATGTTTTACTAATCTACTAATACTAATCTTTGAGTCGTCTCTTCAATCATTTAGATTTCTGATTTGTACCAGTATTTGAGGTCGAAAGAACAGGACCAAGAAATGTACATGTTTTCCCCCACTGTTCTGACGCATTGAATATAGCAGGTTGTAATTGTTGTTGTTATTGTTGTTAAAAGGGTCTGTTGAAGATGAAGGTGCTTCCAAGGATACGTTACATCTTAGAGGTGGTGCGGCCAAATCCGCGGGTGGTAATGGACCTGCTGGAGGTGTTGGTGCGGATTGCTCGCCATTCCACCACAGCTGCCACACAGGTTAGATTTCCACAAGCACACACACTCACACATACACACACACACACACACACACACACACACACACATTCATTGATGGCTGAGAATTAAAGCTAGTTCAGAAGTACTAATATTTAATCCTCACATTAAAAAAAACACATTCCACATTCTACACGTTCACAACTGGAGATATACATTTATGTCTCAATTGTTGTCTTGGTAACTAGATTCTTGACTGCCCTCGCCTGATGGACACAGTGATGTCAGAGTTCCTCCCTACCTCCTGGGCCCCGCCAGCTTCACCTGCTCCGCAGTCTTTGTACGGGCTGCCTGTTGCCATGGCAATGAAGCTCCTGCGCGTGTTGGGCACAGCGGGACGGCACGTCTGTGCCAGGCTGGTGAGGGCAGCAGCACGACTGGCATGACAGACTGTCTGACTAATTAACAAATTCATGTCGACAAAAGTGCCATCACTCCGTCAATGGCATTTGATGGTCTCGGCGCTCTGTAAATTTCCATTTAAGGGGTCTTATTGTCATCAATACAGGATAAAAATGCACTGTCTGGGTTTTTGAAGTGATCTGTGGTGACATAGTGGCAGCATTGTGGGCTGACATTTGGTTAGGCTGTCTCAGAAAAGCTTCTGCTAAAAAGTCAACATGAACTATAACTCAGCTTTAATCACCTGTAAATAAATACTTTACACAAGTTTTACTTTCTTTCTACACTTACAGCTGCACTCGCTGGGTGGGAAAAAGCGTTTGTCTCTGTATCTGGCAGTGGAACCAAGTGAGCTGCTTCTGGAGGAAGGGGAAGCATTTCGCTGTAACACAGAGGCCTACAGGATGTGGGCAGTAGCGGCCAGCTATGGACAGGCCTGTGATTTATACAGGTGAGAATGAAAAGCACAGGTGACTGACAGTAAATTTAATACTTCTTTAATACTTTAAAAACTTCTCTTGTTCCACTGACTAGGCCGATAAAGGTGTTCAGGGACTCGGACAAGATTGTGGGTAGCTGTATTCAACAGTATTGCATGCTTGATGAAACACATGGGTCCCTTCTGAGGGCCAGATGCGCACAAAAGCTAGCCCTGTCCGTACGCTCCAGCAAACTTTAATCTTTCCTCTTGTCCTCCGTGTAGTGATCTGTACCCTGTTCTGATGAGAGCACTGCAGTCCAGCCCCCGTGCCAGCTCCTCTGCTGATCACCCATTGGAGCTGGAGAGAGCGCAGGCCATCATGGCACTGCTCACCCAGGTCACGCATACCGCAGGCTGCCAAGACGAGCTCGAAGATGCCCTGGACAGGTGAGATGGCCTTTTGGAGTCTCCGCCACCCCAATTACAACTAGCGAAAGGCACTTAGCCAGGACCAGACTAACCTTGGGCGTCAGCCTAGGCTCTGTGTAGTGAATTGTTATTGGTCCCATTTGTGCTCTATGTTCCCATTTATGCTCTACAGAACATGCGTGTTAAAGGTCATTCATTTGGACGCTGAGTAAGACCCTTGTAAACATAGTGACCTACATAATTTTACTTGCGGAAAGATGTTACCAGTATGTGCGTTTTGTAAGTCGACCTCACAGCAATAACTATATCAAAGCTAATAGACCTTTGAAACAGCGAGCTGTGTTTGAGTTGGTTTTCGCCCTTGTTTAACTAAGTTGGTGATTCAATTCAATTCAATTGTATTTATTTATATAGAGCATTTTTACAAAAGGCATGTCTCAAAGCGCTTAACACAAAGAGGCCCAATGAGCAACAGGGGCAAGGAAAAACTCCCTATCAGCGTTTTTTGTTTTTACTTGTTATTAATTCAGAATTCTGATTCTGATTTTAAATTCTGATTTCGGTTCTGATTCTGATTCTGATGTTTTTTTTTCCAGTTCCAGTTCCCATTGGACTGAGTGTGCTGCTCCGCGTCCGTTGACATGGGACCACGTGGTTGGACTGCAGCCCACTGTGATTGGTCAGATCAAGGGCTGCATGAAGGGGATGGCTGAGGTGGGCCGGGAGGAGAGCTCGCTGCGTCTGCTTCCATCTTACCTGCTCTATCAGGGGGCCTTCTATTCACAGTACTCTCTACAGGTGAACACAGTGGCTGTGACAGTCTGAGGGTTTTTTAAATATATATGGCTGTTGAACACACACACACACACACACACACACACACACACATAAACACAGAGGTGTTTTTGTGTTGTTAAACTGACCTATAGAAAATGTAATGTAATGCCAGTATATTAGTAAAAGGAGATAATAGCCAATAGATAATTGACATGCTCCTTTTGTATGTCCAAATGTGACTTCTTGATGACTCACCAGAAACACTCTGTTGCAGCACAACTGTGTCTTGCCTCAGAGTCCTGCAGCCCATTGCTGTCAGTCAGTGTCTGCTGTGCTTTTCTTGTGTTTGCCAGTAATATTTTTAAATAGCAAGATTATAGTCAAGTCAAGTGTTTTTCTTTTGTTATGTCAGCCCTGTACACAGTGTAAAGTGCCCATTTCTTGACCGAGATGGATGAGAACAGAGAGAAAGAGTGAGAGAAAAAAAAAGACGGATGAATGGATAGTTCATTAATTTTCAGGAAATTTTCTACACAAGTGTGGTATGTGATATGTCTTGTGTTTTATCTCAGGATTGTTTCCGGCCAGTGGAGTGTCTGCAGAAGCTGGAGGCCCTCACCTCAGATGTGCTTCTGCCGCTGATCTCCCATCAGGCAGTGCTCCGGATGATGGACGGCCTCAAGTAAGGCACCTGACAGACTCTGTCTCTCTGCTTTGGTGCTCAGCTCAGATGAAGGCATTCAGATGAAATAACTCAATTCAACATTCAAATTTTATTTATATAGCGCATTTTTACAAAAGGCATGTCGCAAAGCGCTTAACACAAAGAGGCCCAATGAGCAACAGGGGCAAGGAAAAACTCCCTATCAGCGTTTTTTGTTTTTATGTTTTGTTTTTATGTTTTATGTGTTATGGTAAAGGAAGAAACCTTGGGCAGTTCCGATGGCTCAAGGGGCTAGCCCAACTGCCTATGGCAGGTTTTCAGTCTCTCAGATAGTGATTAGTCCACTATTATTCCATTAGGTACACATTATAAAAACATTGTGGTATAAATAAAGTAATATAGGAGTCCCATTATAATCCCAGGATATAGTCCCATGTCATTAGGCGCAGTCAAGCCAGGGGCCAGCTGGAGGCTGTATCAATCATGTCAGGGTCGTCTGTGGAGCTGAAGGCAGCCCGCCCAGGAAGCCAGAGATGCAGGATCAGGCAGTGGAAGGCAGGGGTGAACCGTGGAGTGGGTTACTCTTATGAGCGTAACTCTTATACGCCTGGGCCCGCCCATACTTCTTGTGACGCTACATTCAATTTCGCGAGCAAGTCTGGCAAACCTGCCATTTTAGAGCATTTCTGTTCCCAAAACAGCGGGAACCAATGAAAACGAGCTTTTCCCCCCCAGCGCCAGTGAGGCATCTGATAGATGCAGGTTAAGCGGTAGGTAGTACGGTAGGTTAGCCAGACTTAGATTCTGTGAGCTTATAGTCGCAGAAGCCAATAATCTGTAGTTTGGAATGATGCAGTAGCACAGTGTAGTGTGTGTTTTAATATGAAATTGGAAGTGTCCTTAAAAACTGTTCTGTTGGTTGCACAAGAAGAGCTCTCCCTCAAAACAGACTAGCACTTATGATTTTAACTCTTTTCAAAATGTTTGTTTGTTGTTGTTGTTTGTTCTGTGCTTGAGGCTGGTCACAGCGCAGGGGCCCCGATTGGACAGGAAAGCTTCGTAGGCAAGATGTAGAAGTGATTGGATTTGGACCAAGTTGTGATCAAAGCTGGTGATTTGCCCTTGTACTGTACCAAGGGCTTATGTGACTGCTGAGTGAATAGATGCAGATAGAGCTGACCAGTCACTGGCATCCTCCCAAACCTGTTCGGGGCAGCATGCAAAGAAGGTTGCCAATGGGGATGGAGTTATATCATGCTGTTGCATCTGCTGTCTGCTTGAGGATGTCTTAAAGGGATTACAGAATGCAAAACCATATTTACCTCGTTATTGTTGAATTTAGGTAGCTTAAGGGATCCAATGGACAAAATCAAAACTTCAACACCGTCTCCCGCCTCCTTCTACATGTAAATTTCAAACTAGTTTAAACTAGCTGAAAATGGGCCAATCTGAAAAGAGGTGCGAAGACACGTAACTTTGCTAAGATACACCTCTTTCATTTGTCTCTGGTCCAATCCCCTGTTGCTTCATGAATTTGCCAGAGGGGCGGGAAATACGAATCGTTTTGTTGTGACCCTTTTAAATGAGCCTGTATCAGACGCTCTAGCAGTGCTCAGGGGCTACTTTCAGACGCACAAATTAGCATACGCTATTATTGAGCCTCTTTCTGATGGTCAAAAAACGTGTTCTATGATACCTTTAAGGCCACAGGGTGAAATATCCAGGCAGGTTTCAGATCTGATCATCTTCATGATCCACATGAAGACCTCGGGAGACTTCAGGTTGGCTTTAGGGACCCTCTACTCACTACCACGTATGTTTAATGTTGTTTGGAACTGTAGAAGAGGTATAAAATAGTGTTTTATAGTGGTGGAAATGATATGCCCGGGTCACTTCCAGACTAACAAGCTTTGGCTCAAAGCGGTAAAATATAACTTTCTTAAAACACATCCGAATTACATGATTTTGATGTCAACTCAACGTATGTACTCCCAATCATCTGTAAATTGATCTAAAGTGTATTTCACTCCGGATAAATCCTTTAAGCAAATTTAAGTAATATCCTCAGATGCTAAAATGGATGATCCTTTTAAGAAGCCACAGTACATCTCCAGATTCAAATGAATCAGCAGGTCAAGCACAAGCACAGTAAGCTGTGGAAGCAAGCACAGTTGGACTGTTACTCATTACTGTGAGGTGTCAGAGCAGTGAGAAAAAAAAAGGCCAATTTTGGAGTGAGCCCAGAGAGAGAATATAAAGGAATAGGAGAAGTGAAAAGAGATGTTTTATGTACTGGTAATACTGTGTAATAACAGTAATAAAACAATGTATTGTACAAGACATGGCCAACTCTACATACCTCAGCACACTAGCCTATAGCCTATCTTCCTCAAGGGGGCGCCACTAGTCTTCTCCTGGATGCTTATTCTCCCTCAACTCTTCCTGTAGTTTTGTCCACATCAGATCTGCAGAGATCTGCACAAATAATTGGCCTAATTAAAATGGTAAAATAGTATAATTATTTGTCCTTGTAATAATAATCTTAATATTTACTCTCACTTTTGTGTTTTAATGGGCACACACAGCCACCCTCCCCAGGAGTACACAGCTTCTAACACAAGCTTGGAGTGGATTCATTGTGACCTTCCTAGCGCTGTGTTCAAGGATTGGTTTGCATGTTTCTGCACTAATCATCACTCATGTTCTCTCTCCCTCTCTGTGCTTCAGGTCCCACTCGGCTCTGTGCAACCCACTGTCCTGCCGTCCGGGCCCAGAGGCCGTGGCCAGCCTGCCAGGGTTGGCTTGCTCTGGGAAGGAGAACAGAGATGGGCTGGCTGGCCCTGCATCCCCCTTCCCTCTCCTCACCAGCCTGTCTTACCTGCTGGATGTCATCACAGGTATACACAAGGGGCTAGTCAAGAAGGTGAGGACACTTCATACTGACACTGTTGCCCTGTTATATGTCATTATATGTTTGTTAATGTCATAGCTGTTGCCTTTTTCCACACTTACCTTCATACTGTAGGCCATCCCCATCTCTATCACACCCCCCCCCCCACACACACACACACCTTATTCTACAACCCTCTCTCTTTTTTATGCACAATAGACAGACAACATCCATAATTTCACTACATTTTTAAACCTTTTAAAAAAGTATGTGACAATAAATTCCTTGAATCCTTGAATCCTTATCCCCCCTGTATACTCATCTATTATATTTTGGATAACAAACAAGATGGTCTGACTAATATCATTTTCCTCTAGAAATACAATGTTGTTGGAATGCTGCCATCTAGTGGCCAATTTGGGTGCATTGCTTTGTCAGACCTGAGCTATATTCATTAAGAATTGTGAAGCTAAAAGTAGCTCAGAATGGGAATTTAAGAAAAAAAAACTCAACTTCATAGGACTCCTAATATCCCTGACCAAGAGTAATGCACAAAGTTATTCAATGTCAAAAAAGATACTTGGTCATTGGGCTGTGTATCCTGTTACTATCACTTGCATCCTGTGATTTCCACTTATGTAGCAGTTCAGCAACACACACTGCAACTCATCAACCAAATACTGAAATTTGCAAGTTGTTTTAGCGCTAACATATGGGCACTGGTGTATTTTGGTACTCTTTTTAAGTTTTGATTTAAAACAAGCCCCAGGTTTTGTACCATGATAAATGTCATTATGAAATTACATACATTTTTGTTGACATTTCTGCTTTTCTAAAATCTAAACTAAAATCTTGTACTCTACTTGGTACTACTATCTCTTTGGCCGATGTTCCAAGTGTGCTAAGCCAGCCCTAAATTATGTCATATACATATCAATTGTTTGGTTGCCATAGCAACATTAAGGCAAACCTAGGGCCGAAAACTACCCAAAAATAGTAGAACCAAACTTGACCGAACCATTCTGTTGCCAGTCAGTTGCCAGTTGCCCCATTACTGTTGTAAGACGTGTTTGTCCATAATCCCACATGTAAATCCTGTGTTGTGTTTTGTACTCCTCTGCTCTGTGTTTAGGTCAGTGGGTTGCTCCTGACAGACTCAGTGCTGGTGTATCTCCGCAGCTGTGCCCAGGCTATGCCCACTCTCACCCCCAGCAGGGCCTGGCTTCTCAGGCATGAGCATCACCTGCTCTACCTACTGCTTTGCCTGGCTATAAAAATGGTATTGTCTGTGTCCATGTGTTTGTGTTTATGTTTGTGTCTGTGTGTGTGTGTGTGTGTGTGTGTGTGTGTGTGTGTGTGTGCGAGTGTGTGTTTGTTCCAGGCAATAATTGTGTTGTTGGAGAGCAGCTAAGTACCTTTATCAGTCTAGTTAGTGAGCACCAATTTCTTCTTCTTTTGAGTGCTAAAGGTAACAGTTCATTTGCTGTTATTGTTTAATTTAATGTAACAATTTATGTGCTGTATGTTTAAATTGACTTTCAGGTTCCAGTTGATCCTGAGGTGGCAAAGCACGCTGCCCTCTTCCATCAGGTTGCCCTGGTGATGCTTCCGTGCCTTCTGCCTGGGAGTGAATACATGACCCATAAACTGATGTCCTTCATCATCTTCAATCAGGCCTTTATACCGTAAGTGCGGCCTCTTCATCTCATACTGTCGTCAATCACTGACAAAGCTGCCTGAAAAAACAACTCAACCTGACTGGGGCTAACCTAATGTTACCAAAATTTGGTTGGTTGCTGTTTTGCCATAAGGTCTTGATGGTCATTTTTCTAGTACCACAGATGCATGCAGACTTGGTCGAAAATCATGTTTATTTGTTACACTAATTTGCAACAAGGGAGAGACAAATTTCACTTAGAGCTTTGGACTAATCAACGCATGGTCCTGACTTAATTATTGTACAGATCGAAAAGGGGGAACTGTGTCCACCAATGTTAGATGTGTGAAAGTGGGCATGTCACCTGGAGGTCAGCCATTTGATTATCGGCGCAGGAAGGCCCCACACTTTTACTTGGCACATTAATCAAGGCAATCACAGTACTTGCATCTCCCATTTGCACACACCAGACATCGGAGTTCACACTCTATTAGGAGAAAGCAGCCAGCACCCAATGACTCCAAAGCAAACAGTATAAATAAAATATACGTGCTTTATAAGAGAAATATCGCCCTTAACAATTGGTATGTTTTTTCTGATGATATGGTCATTCATTTTGTACAACCTAGTACTTTTGAAGTATAGGTGGGATAACGGCCTTTGAGGTGACCGGTTACAGGAGTTCAAACCTCACCTCACCACCTCTGTTTTATCTGTACAGCACATTGAGTTGCCTTTGTGTATGAAATGCGCTTTATAAATAAAATTGCCTTGCCTTGCCTTGCCTTACCATTAATTTTGTATAATTAGTCACCTTGTCGCCCATTTTCCCTTACAGAATAAAATATAAAGCTAAATAAAACAGAATAAAATATAAAGCAATAATATTATGCAAAACTGATTAATATCATTAGGTCCTTCTGTCAGCTGCAATGTAATTAAAGTTAAAATAAAAATAGAAATAATAATGTGTTTTAAATGCAATTCTGTTTTTAACAATAGAAACCTAAATGTTTGCCACCATACCTCATGATATCACCTCTTCAATGCCTAATCGTTATTATGGATCTGTACTGCCTGGGTTTAGTTTGTTCAACATATATTTTTCCAGGATCCATCTTATAGACATGACATAGATATAGACATAGCAAAATCCACTCCCTGCTTGAGCAGATTGCCTCCAGTTGAGAGTGTTGTGATTGCTATCTGTTTCCTTTTTTAGAGTAATGATCCATATATAGCTTCCATTGAGACCGAAAATGAAACATTCTGACACAAACACACAAACATGCGCACACACACACACAAACACAGACACACACACATCTAAATGCACACAGATGTACAGTACCTTCCCCGAGGCCATCAGCAAGTTCAGCCTCATCAAACATTTATTTGTTTGTGTTCTAGAATAGAACGCCGCATAAAAGTTGCATGGATGTCAAAGGGGCACATCATGGGCACCTATATATAGAGGCTGCTGCCATCCAAGCTGAAAGATGACAGACAGAGGCACCACAGAAATGCACCCACCCTCGTCACCACAGGGATTCAGCTGTGATCAATGAAAGTGCCCCGACACTCTCTATCATGTGGTCCTTGAGTCCTTCCCGATACACCAAGGCAGCGTGCTAAAATGTCAACATGTCTGCGTGTTTTTTTAAACAACAGAGATTTAGTAGGGTAGACTTTAAACCAGTTTGTTGGCTTCCACAAGCATCTGCTTCATATTATGGCTGGATTCCCTTAATTTCAGTCGGTAAACAGAGGCTGGCCGGGCTTCAGTTGGTTTACTCTGGCATGGAATAACTGTAGAAGCCCAGCTCAAGCAGGTTGTTTGTGAAACAGGAGGTAGTTAACTACAGAGGCGTTGATCTAGTGTTTCTCAGGTTAATTGCCTAAAACTGGCTTCATTGTAACACCCCCCTCCCACCGACTAAAAAAACAGAAGAGTTCTCCAAATGGACTTAAATTAAAGCATACACTCTTCACATAAGTACTGTCATAAAAGTTGTCATATCCTCAATAAAAGCAATTTGATCTTTTCCAAAATTTACTTGAAAATATCTTTTCACAAGGACTCCATTTAATGGTATTCCTAAATGTTACAGTTTTTTTTTTCAATTGTAATTCATCCACCCACAACAACAATGCAAATAACTGTTTTTATATTCAATTCAATTAAATGTTGTTGCTTTAATATACTTGTTGATTGGCTATCCTGTCTCCCCCAAAGCTGGCTGCAGCTAGTGTGCAAATAGCTGACAGTAAACCAGGAATGCCAAAAGTTGCCATTTGGACACAACTCTTCTAAACGTGCTTTTTCATGGCAAATTATGTTCATATTTTGTGTTTCTAGAGCTCGGTCACTGCTAGCTTGATTAATCATTTTGTTTGGACAGTTTGTTAGGATATCATTTAAGAGCTAAATCATCCACAGTTGCGGGTACAATGAGACAAGGCTTCATTTCTTCCTCATTACTCTATTCTCAGCTGTAAACATAACAAAACACAAATGTCATTTGTTTTCTATAAACCAACTGTTCCGCACCCAACACCAAGGAGCCGCAATGTTGAGGCTTAGCAAGAACTTTTGTCAGCTTTGTAAATATTGTGGATAAGAAGCTGGATTTTGGACATTCACGTTTGTCCCAGCAAGGTGATACACGTGTTTGCTGTACCCGGCTCCATAATTCAAACCAGCCAGGTCTTGGGTTTACTTTGTGATAGCGCTCAGCGCAGTTCCTCAAATAGACTTTTTATTCCCACCGTAAATCTTTAACACAACATATTTGTGGAATCATCAAGGCTGCTTTGTTTGCATTTGTTTAGTTTTAAGATTTCCATATGCATGCTTTTGAGTGTTACAACTTGGCCGCAGTCATACGATTAAAATTCAGCCTGGGTTTCACTGGCTTTTCTGATAGGTAGGCTTTGAAGAATAACAAGCTCTCACACATGTCGTCTTTCATCAATGATTGAGCGGCTGTCCTGCTTTAGTGTACTTGTGCTTATGCTCAGATTTATCCTTATGTCTCTCTTTTTTTCTCTCTCTCTCTCTCTCTCTGTCTCTCTCTCTCTCTCTCTCTCTCTCTCTCTCTCTCTCTCTCTCTCTCTCGATAGTGAGGGAGCCAGTGGAGGTCCTGAGGCAGCCGCTCTTGCTGAGCTTCATCTTCAAGAGGGGGCTTCAAACACCAGTACCATGCTTCCTCTATCCCATCTACTCCGAGACGCCTGCAGCCACCTCCCCTCCATCCGTGCCTGCTACCTCAGCCATCTGGCCCACTCCGAGCCCCTAGTGCAGGCCTCACGTGACCACCACCTGGGCCGAACACCTTGGCTCCGCTCCCTTCTGCTCCCAGACCTGTCCACTGGCCCCGCCATGCCCTCCGATTGGCCTTTCCTGCCGCTCGTCAGCCTGTACAAGCGCATGGGCCAATCGGACGGTGGAGGAGGCGGAGGCGTGGGAACCGACTGCCTACCGGCGGGCTCGCTGGCATCGGTCACCCACTGCCTGCAGTGGCTGTTGCTGCTGGAGAGCTGGAGAGAGGGGGCGCTGCAGGTGGTGCCCCCGGTGGCCAAGCTGGCGCGGTTGGCCTGTATCTTCCTGCCCTCCAGCGACCTCTTCCTGGAGCTCCCGGTGCAGCGGCTCACAGAGGCCCTGCTCTGGGCGCTCACCCAACCCCAGAGGTTGGCCGCGCTGGACCTTGGGGTGGCCCCGCCA
>JAGFZM010001108.1:122604-163170 GCA_017657215.1 Limnothrissa miodon
CTCTGGGGCTTGGTCTATATGTGCGAGGGCTGTCTCAATCACACTTGGAGATCCACACATACAAATCGCCTTTGTGGTGGCAGAACCCCCGAAGCACTTTTCCGCCCACATACCGACTCCTTTCACCTCTTCACACACACACACACACACACACACACACACACACACACCTCCTCTTACTGCAGTGAGCGTCCTTTCGATACTGCAGCAGTTTATGAAATATGGCCTAGATGCTGTGTGGGCCCACGCATATCTAACAGCCGTTTTCACTAGACAGTCTTATAAGGTGGGTTGGGATGAGGAGGATGGTGATGATGATGGTGTGTGTGTGTGTGTGTGTGTGTGTGTGTCTTTCTTCCACTGGTTTAGGAGGTTGAGGCGACACGTCGCAGCCTGTTGCGAAAGACTTACTACCTGACAGATGAGGTAGGCTGAAGGGGCCAAATTTCTCTTTTATATCTTTCTCCCTTTTCTCACTTTCTCTTTCAGGCACCATGTCAAATCCCCCCCACCCTCTCTTTCATCACACTATCGGTGTCCCTCAAACTCATCTCTGGACTCTCACTCTATAATCCATTGGCGCTTTCCTTATCCTATATCCTGCTGCCCGTCTGACTTGCCTTTGCTGTGCTCTATTGATCTTCTCTCTGATCTTTGCCTTCATCTCCGTCTTGGTCTCATGCCAACCCGCCCACACACACCCACACACACACACACCCTTACCCTTCTCCTCTGTTTTTACCCCATTTACTTTTCCTGTCTCAAGTCAAACTCGCTGCTGTGTCTGTTTCTCCTATAGTATAGCTTCCTCCCCACTACCTCCCCCCTCAATTCCATATGTCTGTTCTTCCCCTAACCTTTTTTCTCTCTCTCTCTCTCTCTCTCTCTCTCACTCACACACACACACACACACACTCACACACACCCACCTCCTCCTTCATCCTCTAACATCTGTTCTTGTGTTTTTTTTTTTTGTCCCACTCCATGTTGTGGGACGCCAGGTGTTGAGGGCCCACCTGCTGCTGTACAAGCTCCCGCAGCAGCAGAGCGAGCTGGGCTTCCTCGCCTACGAGCGGCTGCCCCCCCTGCGGGCACGCTGGCTGGAGAAGGAGCTGGGACTGGAGGAGGGCATCGCTGCTGGCAGTGCCACCTTCAATGCCACCGGGCACAGAGGCGAGGAACGGAGCAGTGATGCGTGACTGGGGTCGACTGGAACTAGAGTAGCACCAGAGATGCAGACTAGCAGAAGGGCCAGTTGTGTGGCATGCCAAGAGTTCTTATGGAAGAGGAACTATTGAGTTCTGACTGTTTCCCTAAGGGGGGTAGGAAGTGGGGGTAGTTTGGTCAAAGTGAACTCTGGACTTGGCTCGCACTTGTGTATCTATGTTAAACAAATCCTGTTTTTTGTTGTTCTTCTTCTTATTTTGTAAGTAACATACCAAGCAGTTTGGCAGTTCTGTGGCATGCCAAAAGTTCTTATGGAAGTGGAGCTATTGAGGTTTCCCTAAGGGGGGTAGGAAGTGTGGATAGTTTGGTCAAAGTGAAGTCTGGACTTGAACTCGCACCTTGTGTATCTATGTTAAACAAATCCTGTTTTTTTTTTTTTTCTTGTTCCTCTGCTTTTGTAAGTAAAGCGGCTTTACGTATGACTGTGTACGACTCCTCATATGTGAAGAATTATGGAAATGGGAGTAGACTGAACTGGAGCTGCATAATGAGCTTGCACTGTAGTATAGAGGCATTAATGAGAACTGGGACTGAACCGTGTGCATATAGAACCGCTAAAATGCTCTCATACATGGACTCTTTGTGGAATAATTGGAGTGCCTCAATGCCTCGGGCTGGATTGCTTGTTCACAGCATGCACATATGAACATGCGCACACACATATAAATCACACAGCAGTGATGGGGGCCCAGTGAACGTGTCCAGAGTAGTAGGACGATCCATCACGTTGCAGGCAGTATGTAAAGACACAGAGATATGGTGGGTTCAGCAAAGACAGTCTCTCTCCGAGCAAGGGAAAGGCATGGGACAGCGCATGACTTGCCTTCCTTTACACAAATAAGTTTGGAGATGCGGACGGAACGAGAGAGGAAGCCAAGTGATTTGGAGGAGAACAAAGGCCTTTGTCAAACACAAATCGGGAATGTTTTCGGGAGAGAGTTAGAAAATAAATTTGAAAGACAACAGGTCATTGTCCCCACCCCAGTCAACTCCACCCCAACTACATCTTGCGGTCTAGGAAAGATAATGTCTTTCTGAGAAAGGTCCTGCTAACTTTTAACCAGATTCGGTCCCATTTCTTTCTCATTGAGATGACTGAACAAATGCCTGAACAAAATCAAATTTGGAAAATGCCCAGAGGCTGGGCCAAACAATTGGTTGGTTGTTCTTTCTGGTCCAACTAAGGTATAGCTGATAGCGGCACACCAAAAAGATTGCAACGCTGTGATCTGATTGGTCGACACTGGATGACTGGATGTCTCTGACCAGTATTTCCCGCCTCTTTTTCCCACACTTGACAACTTCACGCCATGACAACTGTTTTTGTTAGCATTCTTGTCCTTGGCCATAATTCTTTATTTTCCCAGTAATCTCCTTGTTGTGTCAGATAGTTGTGTGGTTCGCAAGCCAAGGAAACGAGAGCCAGTCTACATGAGGCAGCTCACAAGCGGCCATGCATGTTGATTGTTTGTGATTTTGTGTGGTACTCAAGGCTTGGCAGATCAGTAGTGACCTCCATTGCTCCTGCACCTAACCACCACCTCCTCCTCCTCCTCCTCCTCCTCCTCTTTCTTCAGGTTGTTTGTCCATTTTTGTTTCTTGAGCGCATCCTTGTTGGGTTTTCTGTGTGACTGGAGAGACTGAGCGAGACATTTCTTTTGCTGTTTTTTTTTGTTGTTGTTGTCTGAGGCCTCTTGTCTACTCCCGCAGGAATGTTGAATCTACGACTGCCTGTCGCGCAAGACAATGCAGCCTCCTGTGGATTTCATCTAATACTAATCACACGCTTTCCCTTTGCATCTGGTCTGCATTGTCCTGGTCCTGTGAGCAGGGTTTGCCGAGTTCTCCATGCACTGGGAACAGACGGCGCAGCAAAACTGCTGAATTCTGTTGTCGCTGTCCTTAAGGCCTTGTACACACATGGCCAACACATTCATAAAATGCATTTTTCTTCTTCAAAGGTGCATGCTTGGCCTGAATATCTGTGGACATGTGTAAAAGACTGCATACAGAAAAATGACTTTTTAAAGACCCTGTAAAAAACTGAGTCACAACTGAGTCACAACTCCAAATACAACATATAAAAGCCTAGAGTCATCTTGATCTCTCCAGTAAACCAATGCAGATGTTTTGCATTGTACCTTGGGAGCCTTGTAGCCACGTGTTACCTTAACCCAGAATCATGATTGTGTAATGGCTGAGAGCAATTCAGTCATTTCCGGGTGGGGTGTATCTATGCAATCTGCTTTTCTTTGTACCATTTTATTCATGACAACTGAGCTCTGGCCAGCTGGTATAAATTGTCCGGTTGTGGTACGGGAGCGCCTGTGTTGTTCTTGGATGAATGAGTTGAGTATTAAGTAGCCTGAGAACCACCCTTGACGCCCATCAGCTAGATTTTGGCCTCTTAAAGCATCAGTTGAATTGAGTTCACTTCAGAAAACCTTACATGAAAGTGATACGGACTGCTCTTTTGTGCTCTAAGCGTCCCCCAGTGACCCTAATGTTCATTCTCCTGTCTACCATCATCTACATCTGGGGAGGGGAGGTGGAGACAGTCTGCTAAAACAATTTACGCTACCTAACCTTGACAGAGGACAGATATGTTGTGGTATTCCAAAAGAAAGAGAAATCGCCCCTTTCTGTCTCGCATGGAGAGACAAACTTTCAGCTACGCTACTTTGGAAGACCTGACTCCAGTGGGACACTTATTTCCTGCGCAAACAATTTAAGGGGGAAGCATGACCTGTCAGTACTTGCTAAGGTATAGAGACAAGATGGACACAGTAAGAAACATGAAAAAAATCACCCAATCACCCAAGTTTGCCACAATTTTTTACTATGAAGTGCGTTAGGCCTTCCTCGTCCCATGTTCTGATTCTTTGATTGTACAACAGATTTGGGGATCATATAGTTGATTCTTTTCTGAAGTAACTGTCATTTGAAGCAATGGCTTGCAAAGAACTCTTGATTTAGAGAAAATGAAAAACAGGTCCTTCAACAAGCGGTGCCAAGGCTGGTGGAAACATATTAAGAATAAAAAAGAGTTAGAGACAGCAAAAGCCGCAGCACAGCGTCACCATTGTTTATCGCTGTTTTTAGTCTTTTTTTAATCTTTAAAATCTAAAACAATGTTGCCAAAAACACCAGTCAAAAGATTAGCATCATTACTGACAAAACATTTTGTGTATATTGTATTATTCAAAGGGGAGGGGGGTGGTGGCTGGGAGTATTCTTTTTTTTTGCTCTTGCTGTTTACAAAGAGCATTAATCATCTCACATAAGGAACCGCTTTTTGGCTCGCTTTGGACCTGTCACTCACAACGACACAAAGAGTTGTCTGTGCCTGCTTTGCAGAACAATGTCACTGGCAATATCACAAGACACAAAATGCCAGTCTCATCTTGATAGGGCTGAGATAAAATGTCACAGGAAGCATGATACATTCCGGT
Organism: Limnothrissa miodon; assembly: GCA_017657215.1. Lineage (NCBI taxonomy): Eukaryota > Metazoa > Chordata > Actinopteri > Clupeiformes > Clupeidae > Limnothrissa > Limnothrissa miodon. The sequence goes on from JAGFZM010001108.1 coordinate 127,284, forward strand.
CGTCTCTTTGGTCAAGGGCATTGTTGTCGTAAATCTTTCAATTTTACCTTTTTCTCAAAGGCACACACATGCTGTCTCTGGAGTGGTTTTGTTTCATTGCAAAGATAATTTAATTGACTTCTTCCTGTTTGCTGAGAGAATGCATGAAATTGAGGAAAAAGTTTCAGGATGTTTTGTGCATGTGCCTAACTAGCTTGCGCGGCTAACAATCTCAAGGCCCAAGAAATAAACTAATATTTCCAAGCTTCCAAAAAATGATTGCATTACCAATGAAATAAGTTTTATAAAAAAAAGGGGATCTATCTCTCCAGATCATTTATCTGGCCTTTTACAGTCTTTTACAAGTCTACTTCCTGGTCTCTTGAGTGAGTTCACCTCGGCTGAAGAGCATCATTTTGATGCCCCTGAAATGAGAGCTTGGCATGCGATGAATGTGGCGCCCTGGCACACTCCCATCTGCATCCCAAGTGTTTTGGTTGGTGGCCACGACGAGTGGCTCCTGGCTACAAATTTGCAGATGCAGACAGTTATAGGAGTGACTCATTGTGGTGGCCAGCTGTCATATTAAGGAAAGCGCAGTAAGTCTAGCCTGCTTTGTTCCACTGTTTCTTTTAGCTCTCCTACAGTAAGAGTGGGTCACTTACTTCTTCATCTTTTGTTGCTCCTGCCTATCCCTCACTTTTCAACCCCTGCACAGTCTGATCTGCATGTCAAGCGTCTGCCTCCCTCTGTCTCTTGGATGACCCTCCCTGTAACCTAGTTTTCTCTATTATATAAATCTGATCAGTGCAATTGCTTCTCCTCCCTCCGTCTCTCTATCTCGGTGTCTCTTTTTTTTGGTCTACTGTTCATCACAGCCTCAGTCTTGTCTTTAATCGCATAAAGAAAGGCCAAAGTAAATGTTTGTCAACATCCATGCAGCTTTGGTCGCCTATCTTTCATAATGACACCACAGAATGACAGTTGCACTTTTCAGTTCCTGAACCGGGTCAGATGGATGTGCTATGGTAGCATGACACCCAAGTTTTCTTGCTTGCGCTCTCTCTCTCTCTCTCTCTCTCTCTCTCTCAGGTGGGCGTTACCAGTGCTGTTGACCCTGTTTTACGAGTGGTGGGTGGCCACAAGGACCCCCCCCCCTTTAAGTGGGCCAAATTGATGTCACCAGGTTCTAATGTCATTACCCACACTAGTAATGCATGGCGACTGATTCTATTAGTTTGAGGACGTGGTGCTCCGCCGATGGCTTGAGACTCTCACAAAGCTGCCATTGAATCCTCAGGAATCCCAGACGGGCCGACTGCAAAAAAACAAGCCGTCAGACTGCTTCACTCCACTCCAGAGCTCCGAGTCAAATCTTGCATTGGCCACTGAGGGTTCGACACGCCCCTCTGTCTATCCAAAAACGCTGGCTCTATAGACAAGCCATAAAAAATGACTTGAACTGCTGAAGATTCAATCTATTTGAGAACTGGATAGTAGATTGTTGTGCAGAATTCGTGGCTGTGTTGTCAAGCATTCTGTTGCTGTCAAAAGAAACATTTGCCTTTGCAGCAAATTAAGCTGAGTTGCACAGGCACTTGTGATTTGATAAGCAAAGAACTCTGAGGAAGAGACGTAAACACATAAGCAGCAGTATTTTTTGCCTTTATTTGGTCAGTGTCCTTTCTCAACTGTACACTGTAAACAGATATAAGATTTTTTCCCACATCTACCAGTATTCCCTGTCCAACAACACTTGTCCACTCTAAGCTGGTAACACCTATGCATTTATTGCGAGTTCAATGGCAAGAATTTTTTAATGATTGACTCACTTACAGTACCTCTGAAAAGAAAAGCTCTATACATCTGTAATAACAAAGCTATTACAATTAATTATTGTTCAGCTGACTTATTCTTCCCTTAATTCATTGTTTAATTGGAAGCAGCACACATAAATGCAATGTGTCTAGCCATTAGCAAACAGCAGCATTCAGGCAAAGTACACTTCTAGAATATACCTCTTGCCTCCCTCAGGTTTTTTTTATGTTGGAAGGCAGTTGGTTTGTCTTCATGATGGATAGTGTTTCTGTCATGCCCTTGCTGAATGAAGTCTTTAAATGGCTTGCACATGGAGTTGTTATTTTAAGTAATAAGCACTCTGCATTCAAAGTCAAAGTCCTTCCCAGAGCCCCTGCAGTAGTACATAGTAGATTCTCCTCCCCTCCATAAAAATGGGCCTTGAATCATTTATTAAACTATCTCTCTCTCCAGTGCCTGCTACAAGGCCTGTCTGAATTGTATGTCCTGCTGGTGGCTCAAGGCAATAGTCTGTGTCCAATAGATTTGGTAAAAGAAGCACCATAAAATGCCTGAGACTTAAATCTGTGCTTTGTGCAAGAGCCAAGTTGAACTGCTACTGTAGAGCAAGTGGGATGTTTAGTGCTTTGATTTAAACTCTGCTCCTGATATATTGGCTCTTGAGCGGTTTGTGTCAGAAGAGAGTTATGCTGATGGAAAGTGGCCTTGGAGCCCCAGCCGGCCTGCCTCACATAGGAAGTCCTCCTTCATCTGCATAAATCACCCAGCATGCCGCTCTGCCAGCGTGCTTGAATAAACCTGTCATTTAGACGGAGCGAAACGCTTTGAATGATCAGCGTGCCACATATTGCAGTTATGCCCCAGTCACTGGACAGAGATGGGGGACATGTGCAGTGATAGACATAAAACAACCTTCCTTTTCCCTGAGTGAATGATTGAGATGAATGAGTCATTTAACCACAATCTGGAATTTTCGTTAGAAACATTGGTTTTATTGGAGATTATTGGCCTAAGAATGTGGCTTAATTTGTTGTGTCTTTCCCCAAAGACTTTGGTTCTTCTGAAATGGCAGTGAAGTGTTGTTTAAAGGTAAAAAGTTAAAACAATAATATTTGAGTGTTATTTCTGCATGGCCAGGATAGAATACATTGGAAAAGAAGTGTGTGCTTTATTGGGTCCTGAAAAAATGCTTAGTACAGTATGACGCCAACAGCATTTTGCACTGTACTCTAGTTCTCATATAAAATGCTTACAGAACACACACACTTGACTTTGTATACATTGTGGACATTTATTTTGATTATGGCACCTATAGAGCAACAAATAACATTATTGTAAAAAAAAAATATTCCACTTTCATTCGTGGTTTAGGAAGATTTGCATAGCTAATGGTAAAGCTTCCACTCTTTATGGCTAAAATGAACAAAACCAATGAAAAGCCACCAGATTCAAACATTTGCTTAACTAAAGCCATGCTTCAAAAAACTAACTTTCTTACTGGTGTTGAGCTACTGCCGAACACTGCATGCACATCATCAAACAGGGTCTGAGGTCAGAGGCTTCAAAAGAGTGACTGAAGCAGACCAACAATCAGCTGTGCTCAAACACACAGGGACAGTGGCGGTTCTACACTGAATTGCGCCCTGGGCGAAAGTACCTCCTGGAAAGTACCTCCCCCCCCCCCAAAAAAAAACAAAACAACTGTCCAAAACACACTAAAATAAGTGATTGGTAAGTTTCACTAAATAGGCCTAATGTTAGAATTTCTGTGATGGTTTGTATAGCCTATTGTAATTTTATTGTGTTTTAAAAAGCATAGCAAGAAGGGGCCGTTGAACTGGTTTACCGGAGGATGAAAGTCATCTCGTAGAAACTTAGCCTATGAGCCAGGGGGTTTTCAATAACCCTCCCTTGGCAAATGTAATATTTTGAGCAACTCTCCCCTGCTTAATTCAAAAGTCGTCATATTTACCTTTTAGCCTACGATTCAAGAAACGTCGACACCTTCACGATATTTCAATGTCGGCAACTACTGCATTCTGATCTTACACACTGGCGGTGGCTAGGGTACCGTGAATTAGCCTACCCGTTACACCACTGAATACCCATACAGAGAGAACATTGTTAGATACCTTTATCTTTTGTCCGTTTCTTCTCATCTTCTTTTCTTCTTTTCCTAAATTGGGTACCTGATAGCTTTGGCCTTTTTCTCCATCGCTGTGTTTACTAATCGACAATCAACAGATTTCCCATCTGCATCACGACCATTTGTCAAGACTAAACCTATTCACCTCCACATCCACATTAGGCCTACCTATTTTTATTAGCAATTTCACATAATTAAATAAATAAAAAGGTGCTACTTATTGGTCTGTGTTAATATTTTTTTCTCTTTTTTCCTAAGTAATATTTTGAATTAAATGTGCGTTATTTGTAATAAAGTCAGGTGTCACTGACATAGTTAAGCCCACCTTCTTGTCCGCTTCATTTGGGAGAGGTGAACTGTAGCCTATAGGCTACTCTGCGCCCCCAACCCCTCCCCTCATCCCCTCTCGGCTCGCTCAGCTTCTGTGCGGCTCCTTCAGCAGCAGGCAGGGGCGGCACAGGTAGCTTATCATAGAAAACCGCTTCGCGGCACAGATTTTTTTTTTCCCCCTCCAAGTTTGTGTGCCGCCCCCCACGTAATGCCGCCCTGGGCGGCTGCCCCGTTCGCCCATGCCTAAAACTGCCACTGCACAGGGATGTGATTCTTCCGGAATTCCGGATTTTCAGGCATAAAAATGTGACCCTCGTGATTCATGCCAATCCGTCTCTTTTTTGGGGGCGGGGGGGTATGGCATGGCCACATTACCCATAGGCAATTCCAATGAGCTACGTGTGCGCATTATTATAAACTATACCAATAATGAAAAAGAAAACCCGCCCAAAATGCATAACGTGAGCGTAACCTTTATGTGACCGGAGTCAAGTAATGTAAAATGCAACCGCATTAGAAGTTGTTGGAATGGATTCAGTGGTCTTATATCAGCCCTACTCCTGTATCAAGTAGGGTGTCTTGGGTTCAGGAATGCTAATATTGTTTCCATGTATTTGGTTGCATGGCTATTATCTCATATGTCCAAGATTGAAGTGAGTGAATCTCAGAAATACCGTATTTCTTGAAATTATGGACCGGGCTTTTATTTACTTGAATTTTCCCTTCGGGATCAATAAAGTATCTATCTATCTATCTATCTACTTAGAATAGGCTATCCAATAGGCTATCCAAAGCCCAGGCCTTATTAATTACGCAGGCCTTTATTTATTGCCAGTAGGCAGAATCTGCTATTGCGTTAGCAATTACAACGCTATATGGCTAGTTTGGTTTGCTCTCCGGTTGGAGCTTCCGCAAGCACATCCTTCGGAAGCACAGAGCTACCCCTGAAGTAAAGTGCCTTCACTTTTAGCAGCAGACCAGCGGAATTACTTTCGTATCATATCCATAATTTAGCCTAATATCAAATTATCTTCTGAACACCATAGTTTCTGCTAACGTTTTCTGCGTTGTCTCTGTTGCTTAATGTACATGATTCCGAACCTGCCTGAACTTGGACTTTGACACAGAACGTCGGTATTCGAATATAATTCAGATACTAAAAAAGCCTAATATTCAAATCTGTTATGGGTATTATTTTTTTGCTAATGCGTTTGCTTGTAAACTCATTCCGGGTTTTTTAATTTGTTGAGCTCATTAGCAAGGCTATTCTTGGTCAGCTGTGCTTCTGTAGTAAGATCATGCAAACTCTTGAATTTCTATTGAAACTGCGTGGTCGTATTGCGTCCCGACTTCAGTTGATTCTGTAGGCCTATTCCTTCACTCCAACACTGAATAGCTTGTTTGCTTAATAATTTTAACAGCCGCATACTAAACCTTTAGTCCGTGTATAGGCTATAGGGTTCGGACACACACCTTGCATTCTAAGAATTTTGCCGCCATGTTGGCAGCGCACCGAACGTAATATCCATTCATTCAGATGCAGAAGACAAGAAGCAGAAATATAATATTAGCGATTATTTTCCTCTTGCGATCGTGGGTTGCGCTGTTACACACCACTATACAGCAACATACGACCAAGACGGCAAAAACTAAGTAACAACAGCACACTAGTAGGCGGGAGTAATTCCATAGCAATCCATAGTAAACTAAGGAGTTAGGCTGCCAATATGGCGGTGCCCGCAAGGGTTTTTACGTCATGATCCCGAGCCCTATTGACCCTGACTCAAATGGAATGATGGCACGATACAACTTTGTAGGCGACGTTGACCTAACCGGAATATAACATCATGTGTTTAGGAATATTCCGGTATGCATTTCCAATACTCTTCCATACATGTAGGCTATTATTCATGATCTTTTTAAAAACCGTTTTAACCAGAATACTGATCTTACAGGCCTACCGAATTTGATGTTCATGTAACCATAGTAACGGACTCATACTCTGCTGGTGGACAGCACTAGAATCTTTGATGCCTACAACGTTTGAGGCATTTTACTGAAGACAACATAATAATATCAACATTGATAATGATGAAGGACTGAATGATGAATAGTTCAAGTTTATCTTGGCTGCATAGCACATTATCCTACTTGCTGCATAATAACAATGTCAGTATACTGGTGATAAGTTTATGTGTAGGCTACTGCAGTTTGTTTATTGGCTAAAAGATGCACATAATGCACAATACATTTGTCATTAAAAGTGTTAAAATGAGGTTACTGTGTATAGTGGCTGCACTGTTCACGCACAGCGTTGTTGCCCACCATACCACAGCATAGGCCTATATGGGTCGCATTATGGGTCTACATATTTTCCTGCTTTTTTAGTCCTTGGCCAATCACATCCCTGCACACATCATCACTTGGCTGGTTTTGACTGGAGGAATAGTTAGACACTAAACGAGGCCTGACTGAAACCATTTAGAAGCCTTTGGCTAGCATGCAATAAGCTTTGGAGCGAAAGGGCAAATTTGTTATGTCAGATCTGGAATGTGACCTTTCAGCGAGGGAAATCTCAGATGGGCTTCCCTGCTGGGAGTGGCGCTTAGAAAATCGTGTTGGTCTCTCATTTGGAGCGGAGGCTTAATGTATGTTGGCACACCTTGCTTACCTTCCCCGTTGAACAATTCTCTCCCACTGTTTGATGGATGGAGAAAGTTAGGGTTATTTTTAGGACTTTTTTTCACAGAATTGGGAAACTGTTGAACTTTTAATAGCTTGATTAAGGCTCCCTAAAAAGGTCGCTCCTTCACAGATAAAGAAGGGAAAAGGAAAACTGTTTCAAGTATTGTGCGCACAGTGTTTGTCGTCAGCAGGGGCAACACAATGAGACTTTAACTGAATTTGCTCCAGAAAAAAAATGCATAATGCCATTTAAAGTTTACACTAGATGAATCAGGTGCTCGCGGGTAAAGAGGGGGGGAAAAATCAGGCAGTGGAGGAAGAAACAAAGTGAGTAATTTATCTTCATTCCTCCAGTCCCAGTAGTGTGCTGGGGCAGGACTCGGTGAGTCATACACTCAGCACCTCACACATACGCAACAGAGTGGAGTCTGCACAAATGCAGCGTCTACTACACCAGCCGGGACCAATAACAATAGCGCCTTGACTGCTGACGTCACCGGCTCGACGGGATGCCTGCGTCTATGCCTGCCCCTAGCGGGTGCTGGTCTTAAAGGCAGTGGAGTGACGCACGCTTCATTTAAACATCCACACCTTAGCTGCTGGAGGGGGCCTAGTGGGTTGGACACTAGGAGAGGAGAGGGGAATAGAAGAAGCAAAGATCAAAGTGTCTGTGATGTGTGTGTGTGTGTGTTTACTTCTCTGTTTGTGTGGCTATGTGTGCCTTAGAGGGCCAGTAGTTAGTACTCTTTCCAATTCTCTCTCCAGTTCTGCACTGGGCAATTCTCTAAAGCCTCAGCACGTCTGTGGCTGTTATGCTTTCTTTTGTTCGCACTTTCTCCCTGACAGTCAATCTGATATTCTCAGCCTCTGAAATTCTTTCCTCTCCCTCCCCTTGCTTTCTCCAATTCTCTAATTCTCTCCTGTCCTCCTGGCTTCCTTCTCTCTCAGTAATTCATTAAATCTCTCTCTCTCTCTCTCTCTCTCTCATTTTCTCTGAGTCTCACCCCTTGCATCTCTCTGTTTGTTGTCCAGGGCATTTTCATAATTCATCAGGCAGCTAACGAGAGACTGGCTGTTTCAAGTGAGCGTTGGCGTGGGCTGAAGTAAAAGAGAAGAGAGGAGTGTAGCGGAGTATGGGTTGAGGGCCATGGGACTTGGGGGGGTGGTACTGGTTTGAAAGAGATCTTATGGTCAGATTAGCTCAACTCACGCACTCCGAGTCTGCCGGGTCTGCTTCCTTCAGCAACCTTCAGCAACCACCTGGGGACCCCTCCCTGAGGAACATGATGCAATGTTCACATAAAGTGTTGAATGCACAGCTATGTGTGGATGCTCTGCATAACATATATAGATATAGATAGACATACATATCAATTTCAAAATATCTCTTGAGTGGAATCTAATTGAAGTGACTGTCTATCAATGATGAATATTTTCTTTTTAGAATTTGTGCTTGCTGGTTCTTTTGCTGTTTGATTTTTTCCATTTCAAGAGTATGCATTGATGTCGCTGTATGCATTTTCATCGTCAGAGCTTCAGACCTAAAAGCGTTCTGGATCCCCACGGTCTGATAACAGTCCAACTTGAATGGTACAAAGAAACATTTCAAAAAACACATTTTCCCTGGTGCTGCCATCTTCCAACAGCGACCTGGTGACAGGATAACAACCATGTGGGTCTTTTGTCAAGAGTCATTTGAATCCATCCGACTGAAACGTGTTTTTCAATTCCAACAGTATGCACACAGATAAAATCTCCACTTAAGAGCGCCTGGTCGATGATGTCACATGGTAAGCATTCACTCATGTGTCCATAGTTTCATTGTACGTCCCTCAGGCTCCCAATCACCACTCAACACCTTTTAAAGCCTAAACTGGGTTTCTATCACTTGTTGGTCTATGCACTTGTGTCCTCTTTTCTCTTGGCCTCAATCATTTGTATCAATTGTCTCTTCATACTGGCGACCCGCATGCAGGTTTCTGACTAAATGTGTTCCCCTTGTGAAGCTCTTCCACATCTGGTCGTAACTCCAACGGAGCCCTGACAGACATATGGGGATGTTTTGTTTCAGCTGTCCTTGCTGTGACGTTCAAGTGCAGTCATAAGTTCAGTGAGGGAAAAATAACCTTGAATGGTTCCCATTTAGATGCAAAGTGCTTCCCATTTGGTCTTTTCGCTCTTTGCTGTACTGGAGATTTGTGATGACTTTGCATTTTTTTGTTTTCCTGTCTCGAAAGTTTAACCTAAAAGATTTGTTTCTGTGGATTACACGTTGTTCAGTAATGTACAAATTGATTATTTGTACAATACCACACTGTTGTATATAACCCATACACCCTTTCCACTGGACACATGTGGATTAATAAACCAAGGAAACCAGTGGTGCCCTTCATACAGATGCCCATGTGATAGAACCAAAATACTATAAATCCCAGATTCTCAGTCATTTACCATGAAACTGTAAGGTTTTTTCTATGTAAGTGTTGGCTACAGAGCAGTCTATGGTAGCTTCCCATCAAAATGTCTTTCAAGCATTTTAGCCCCTTTATATCTGGCTAATATCCTGCATTTAATACCACATTCAACCTACCTTCACTTATTGGACATGTGTGTGCAGTGTGTCAACAGGGGACTGGGGTCATGGTGACAGCATATCATGAGTGAAAACAGTGAGTTAAATGTCAAGGGATATTGGTAAACCAAACCTGCTGGTTGTGTAATGGTGTTGTATAGCTAGCACACATAACATTGTTTTGCTAACAATGTAGACAAAGTCGACAAAGATGATCTTTTATGACTCATCTTTGTCAATAATCCAGATTTCAGGCTATCAGCTGGTAGCCTATAATTAAATGATTGAAACAGTATAGAGAATTTTTTGGCTTTCTACAGAAAGTGTAATTCATTTTGAGTGTAAGAGTGTATACAGCAGAGCCATTTGCTCTGCACATCTCCTGCCTCCTAATTTTCTCAACTTGGAACCATTTCACTCTGATCGACCAACCATTTCATCCACGTTTCTCCAAAAATATGCATTTTCTACCACTTAAAAAGGGCATTGTCAAATGAACGAAAGAATCACTTCTCATTTTCAGAAAAACTCTTTTTCAGAAAAACTTTTTTTCTGTCCCCCCTCTCCCTCAGCTTTCCCTCTCTATCTCTCTTTTCCCCTCTCCTTCCCTCTTTATCTCTCTCTCCTTCCATCTCTCCCTCCCCCCCCCCCCCCCCCCTTTCAGATCCTCTCCAGAATCTCCACAGGGGTGCTGGGCACAGAGACCCTGGCCTGGCAGGCAGCATCTCTCCCAACCACATGAAAGAGGAAGAGTCTCTGGAGCTCTTTAGTTCACACAGAGGGGGCTTGAGCTAACGGGCTACCTTTATTTGCTAGCCTCGCAAGCTTAGTCAGTATAGTTCACAAATATTATGACTGCTGCTAGCTTTCTTCCCTTTTATTTGCAATGGTTTTTGGCTGCCAGGCACTACAGTATGTCCAGTTTTCACATGAAATGGCTTGTTAATTGGGTAATTGTTTTTAACTCCCCTCAATCTGTCATTCTGCCATCCTTCATGCATCCTTCATAGCTTTTCTGTGACTCTCTTTCTCCCTCTTTATCAATTCTCTCCTCTTCTTTTTCTATTCTAATGCTATTCTCCACCCTCCATTTCTTTCTTTCCTTAACTCTTCTGTCTCTACACTATTTCCTCTCTCCTCTCTCCCACACTCCATTTCTATCTTTCCTCCTCCTTTCTCCTTCTCTGTGATTCTTACCCCAGGGCACCAGCGTTCAATGTGAGCTAATGAATGAGTAGGCTTATAAGAACTAGCCTGATGCGATGCCCAGAAACACACACACATACACACACACACACACACACACACACACACACATACAGACACACACACACATAGACACACATACACACACACACACACATACACACACACACACCAAGCATCAAACAAAAACAAAAAAAAAGAAGCCTGATTCTTCCCCAGGCAACAAACATTGATCCATCAGCAACCCTCGACCCCCCCTTCCCTCCAACTCCTAATGCTCATGAAAGGCAGTCGTAGAGAGGTCATGCTTTGGAAATTAGTGGACTGAGGGCTTCAATTAGCGCTGCCGCCTGCGTTGGCTCATACGGAGCGGCTGAGTGTCTGCCCTAATCAGCGTTGCCCTCGCTCTGGCCAGCACCATGGATACGCCTGGCCTGGAGACACACACCGACCGGACCTGAGTGACCGATGGGCACAGAAATGAGAGAGCTCCCTGATAAAAGCGCAACGGCATGTGTGTGTGTGTGTGTGTGTGTGTGCAAGAGAGAGAGAGACAGAAAAGTGTTAACATGTCTAAGCATGTTGTTTTTTTTCCCCTATAGCTTTAGTTTGACGTATAGGGAGAGAAGAAGGAAGAAGACCATTTCTATTTACTCTAAATGAATTCTCTTTCTTTTCTCTTGAGCTGTTCTCTTTAAGATGCAGTTGTTGAAAATCAGCACTCAAAACGGCAGAGGCTGAGGACAGTGTTGTGTCTGCACTTTTTTTTTAAATTTTTTACAATTGTTACAATTAACAGATACACAGACCAGACCAGGCTGTAGTTTTGTTTAGTTTTTGTGTTTTTCAAAATAACTCAAAGCTAAAAGGCAATGGCAAAAATATCTTCTATATTAACATCTAACTGTGTTTTTTGTCTGGAGTTCAAATTTAATCTGTGAAACCCTCAACTTAACTGGAACTTCTAAACTTTTTATTTATCATCAATTGATATGAGCTCAGTGTAAAAATACACAGTGCACGAACGATAGTGCAAGTTTGATCAGAGCTTGATCAGATACACTTGCACCCTGGGAAATGAACAAGCATTTCCTCCTCCAATATTGTTCTCCGAATTTGTAATTGATTCTAATTTTTCTGAATCATTACTGGCAGCAGTAAAGCTCAACAGATCTCCGTTGAGTGTTAAAATATATTTGTGCTGATAGCCTATTCAGTAAATCAAAGGAGATCCTGGCCGGAGCCTTTGTGTATGAACTACTGCAACTTTCCCACTGAAGAGACGCCAAACCACTTCTCCATAAACCCTTGGTTTGCAAAAATACTCCCTCTATGCTCTCTTGGTGTTGCATCTGGGCCACTGGATTCATTGCTGTAGTTTTCCTGCACTGGGGAGCCTTTCATTGCTTGTGTGTTTAAAGCAGTATCATCCTCCGACTGTGACCCTGGCCGCCAGAACAGGGTTCCGGCAAAGCAACAGCAGTGTTTGTGTGTGTGTGTGTGTGTGTGTGTGTGTGTGTGCGTGTAAGCGTGTGTGTGTGAGTGTGTGCGTGCGTGTAAGCGTGTGTGTGTGAGTGTGTGCGTATTGCAGCACTTGAGCCTTGAGCCCACTAGTGCGAGGAGTCTTTAGAGTGGAGGTGAGCCATAAGTTCTGACAGAGCAACAGCGGGAGAGCTGTTGTTTTTGGCAGAGCCATGCTGCGAGCCTCCCTGCCTTTTCAGATGCTGGCACAAAACATTTGTGTGTGTGTGTCTGTGTACATAGCCTTGTGGGTGTTGTTGTGTATGTGTTGCTCACTTTTGAAAGCACGTACATCACATCAAACACAATCACACAACATCTCTCTTTCCCCGACACATCTCTCTCACCCTCAGCCAGTCTTGGCCCCTATACGTTATTTATATCTGTCATTTTTGATAGGTGTTCCAGCCAGGGAGCATCCTGTGGGACTTGTCCAACCGCTTTGCTTCCCTCTCCTCTCATAGCATGGCTCCCTGTTCCCTGTGCTCTAGATGACATACTGGTGAAGATGGATTAACCCTTTCAAGCATGATTTTTTTTCTGCAAATAATTCAAAAATTATATTGTATAGAGGCCAGTTTCCTGACAATGATATATATTTTCATTAAATATTGTTACGCCGTTCCCCCACCCTAAGGTGGCCCTACTGGGGCAAACAATTGACTGACCCCAGTGAACAACAAAAAAAACTTTTACATTTTTTCATTTACAAAATATTGGCTTCTACAATTAATCTTATGTGTTATACCTAAACATTCTAAAAGTGAAAGTTAACACAACTCTGACATAGTACATCATCTCAAAATTGTTTTATGCTGCCAGGTTAACGGCCATTCACACCAAGAACAACTGTAAACATAACTATAACAACAAATAAACACATATTGCTTTGATTACCATGAATGACAACATCCACACGGATGACATGTGCAACATTATTGATGGGATCACATTCAGAGTGTTTTTTTTTTTTTAACAATAAAGGTTGACGGCCAATCAGAAACCATAGCTACCCAATTCTAGCCATAGAATTTTCAGACATTATTTAATTTAATAGTTCAAGGTGCAAACAGCAATTAAGACTTAAGTTTCATCAACAATATTTTAGTGACTAATCATCACAGAAGTTGAAGGCAGATCCAATAGGCTTCATGTTTGTAAAGTGCCCAGTAAGTGTATGCCTATTGAGAGTGTCCAAAAAAAGTGAAAGAGTCTGTGAAGGAAAAAAACGAAAAATGTCAACTAGGCTAACAGCTTGTGTCAGCTGCAAAAAAACAATAAATAAAATGTGTCGCTTGTGTGACAGACTCTGGTCTTTAAAGGGATAGTTCGGTTTTTAACACATTGAGCCCCTTTCACAGGTTGTCTAAAATGAAATAAAATGGTTGACACCAAAATCTTGATGATTGCTCCTGTCTCGGCTATTTGGGAAATATAGAATCGCCTCTGCCTGCTTTTAAAATGGATAGCAATGGGCATGTGTTGTTTCTACCCTTAAAACACTGGTTTTAAAAAAGTGCTACTCATGGAGTGATTAGTGGCATTTGCTGATGTTCCAACCCAAGTATCGTAGCAAAATACAGTTTCTGTCATGTTTTATTTGCCATTTTGTAAGTCCCATAGGGATCTATTTGCTCCTTCACATAAACAAAGTGCCAAATAAAACATGACGGAAGCTTTATTTCGCTACGATACATGTTTTGGAACATCATTGAGCACCACTAACCAATTGGTTAGTAGCACTTTTTTAAAACCAGTGTTTTAAGGATAGAAACAACACATGCCCATTGCTAGCCATTTTGAAGGCAGGCAGAGGCGATTCTACATTTCCCAAATAGCCGAGACAGAAGCAATCGTCAAAATTTCGATGTCAACCACATTATTGCATTTTAGACAACCTGTGAAAGGGGCTTAATGTGTTAAAAACCGAACTATCCCTTTAATGGTTCATGAGTTGCTGTAGGTCTGACAGCTGCACTACAGTAAAGTGTAGAATCCATCTGTGAGGCAAAATATGTTTTTATGTGCACTCTTGATAATGTGATGGGAAAATCTTAGGCACAATTTCATTAATTTCATTAATCTGTGCTACATTTAGGTTCTATATAGTGTGAATATTTGATTTTAATGTCTCATTTACTCCCAGCAGTCTTGGCCTTTAAAGACTGTGTTAATTATAACTGTGTAATAAGGGCACAAGAAAGATAAGGAGTCATTTGCATCTGAGAATGCATCAGTCTTTTCCAGAAACAATAACAGCATCTGACTGCACACTCTACAGTATGATAGAGTGCACAGGGGAGTTTCACGCATTAAGCATTAGTAGTGCTGGGCGATACAGCAAAATCTGACATCGATCCGATACCAAGTAAATACATGGTCAGTATCACCGATATCGATACCGATACGATACTTATTACACTTAAAAATGGAGCACAATTTATTTTATATAAATGAGTACGCTTGATGAAGATAAGGTGGAGGCCTGTTTTAGTAGCCTATACTTTCTTTCCTTGGGATTTGAACCCTGTGTATAGGAAATAGAGTTATAGAGCTTATGTTCCATTGAGTTAGTGTAAGCTGTCCATTTTTTTTTTTTACTGTTCTTGCTATTGACAACACTCACCAAGCTTGTGTAACAGGGCTATGATTAGAATTTCTTTAAAACCATCACTTTAATTTCATCATTGTCAGGCCCTGAAAAATATGTCCTTTACATTTGTATGTTCACTGTTCACGTTGGGCTGCTGCAGCACTGAACAAGTTACTTGGTATGTCACGTGACAGAACAACAACGAATCACAGCGGAGAGCTAAGGCAGAGTGTGCGTGTAATAAACTCAGTGGAGTTGGTTGAGCACTGAAGTGGCGGAAAGAAAGTAGATCCTACTAAACATTAAATAGGAAAACTAGAGGTTAAAATTATTGATTTCATCTCACTGGTATTGATACGATACGATACCAACTTTAATATCGATTATATAAATACCTCGGATCGATCCGCCCACCCCTAAGCATTAGACACACGCAGTTGACAGGTACCACACTCTCACACCACACATGCCTCACCTCACGCTAACCTTTCATCTTGAAGTTTGTCTATATGTATCTTATTATAATAATGTTTAGATGTTGTGTTCTCGGTTTGCAGGACTACATGCCTTCTCCAATGTCCTGTACAGGCACACAGAGTTTAGATGCAACAGCATTCCTCTGTGCCACTTCCCCCCTCCCCTCCTAAATCTCTTTCTAAACTGCGTTAATTTGAGAACCTGTTGCTGTATGCCTTGCTCTAGAGTATGTGCACAGCAATCTCTTCAAATCCTATTTCCCAAAACACTGCTTAATTAGGTGGGCAGAGAGGGTGCTAAGGTTTAGCATGGTAAAACAGTCTCCTTAAAATAGTTTCAACTTAGGCAGAGTCAAAAGAGGCACTTCTTTACCAGCATACGTTACTACTAAACTATAATACTGCTGTAAACTATAAAACTATTGAGCATGCCTTCAACCATTCTTGACCCTTGGGTAGCAAAAGAGAGGACCATGGCCTCCCTGTTCTCACTAATTTACCAGACAGAGAAAATTCTTTCAAAGCAAAGCGAAGCCTTAAAGAAGTAAATTGGTGTAGTACTAGCATTAAATGAACGGCAGTGTTGAATTGAGGTACCTGGCGATGCTAGCTTGGCTAGCTAAAGGGTCAGATTAAGGCCAGGCTGGGTGTGAGATCTTGGCCAAGTTTGCTTTCCATTAATAAATCTACACCAGTTCTGGCGGAATGAATGGCAGCTGAGGACAAACACGTTTAATGTGTTTACTTAGACCTCAGGAGATGTGCAGAGAATCAGACCTTATAGACGATTTCAAAATGTTTCCCCCTGGTCATCAGGAACAGAGGAGAGGAGACCCATGGCGTGTAGTATATCACTCTGCAGATGTTAATACCCCCCGCCACACACACACCGTCCAGAACTATTCACAGTTGTCTCTTAAACATGAGGAACAGATCATAGGCATCTCTGGTCATAAATTACACCCTAGCAAAGACATTAGTGTCTGTCACATGGTCCTCCCGAAAGCCAAAGACATGAGCTCTTAGTTAATGAAATATCATGGAACACCTGGCTCTGCCTCCAGTGGAGGGACAACCAAAAGAGATCCCATGGTTGCTCGCAGACGGGATTGAAAACCTGCCACAACACATTGGGTGAGGGGGAGTGCGGAGGAATGGAATTTATCCCCAAGCACTGTCCTTGGAGGTTCCTTAGCATTTGATCAATCATTCATATAGCACAATGTTCCTGAGAAATCATGGGGACCTTTGGCAGTTTCCACTAACTTGCCAACAAAAATGCATCTCACTCTTAAGAGAGAGTCATGGAAACATGTTTGTGTATGTGTGTGTGTGTGTGTGTGAAGGAGAGAGAAATAGAGAAAATAAGTGGGTCTTTTGCAACCCAACATGGATCTTTTCTAACTTCAAATTTTTACACTCTGTATTCTAACTTGTACTGTATTACTGTTATTCCACAGAAGATTTAATTATTTTTTTTATTTAAGTTTAGTTTTGTGTTTGAAAGATTGTTATTTGTATGAAGCAAAAGGCTATCAGCCAACTGGCTATCTCAAATCGAATTGCAGGCTAGCCGAAGGAGACACAGATAATGCAGTTATCCTGAACCTCAACTGATTTAGTTGCTGAGGTCATATCACTGTGGTAGTAAACATATGTAATCTATTCTACTGTCATTAGGAAAGAATATGAACCGTTTAGCAACAGTGAACCATCATTACAGCCGTCTTCACAGCAGAATCACAACATGATTCCTTTGGGAAATGAATAATGGTAAATAGAATTACTCTAAATGTACTCCTTTGATGGTTAAAGCACTTCATTGAATGTATGATGCTGATTCATACAGTTATAAAATGCAATTTTGCAGAGCTTGTATCAGATGAAAGTCTATCAAATTTATTTCACCATAATAGCAGAACCACTGTAGCATCCTATAAATTAATTAAACTGGAAACAGTAAATCTTTTCCAAAGAATCTATAAAAGTACTATTTTAAACACTTTATCAACTGCTTCACAACTGATTCCTAATGAACTAAGTATATTCTACAGTATCAACAGTTACTCTTATCAACAGTATCAACAGCTGGTGGTTGAAGGGGTTTGGGGGTTATGGAGGCAAAATGGAGGGGGTCTACAGCCAGATTAATAATATCAATGCACAAGCACAATACAAAGAAGACACATGGAATTGTTGCTATTAGACTTTTGGAAAAGGAATTGCAGCTGCCAGAATTTAAGAGGACGGATACAGTGGATAGATAGAGTGTTGAGCTGACACACTTACAGGGAACACTTGGTATGCCACCAAACTTGAAGTGTTCCATCTTGCATGGAAAGACAGCCTAAAAGACTATAAGAAAGCTCTCAATAATGCAAAAAGAGAATACTACTCCTCACTTATAAATGATAATAAAAACAACCCCAAATTCCTCATTAACACAATATCTCACCTAACTAAACGTAAACGACTTCATTAATTTTTTCAATGATAACATTTCATCTATTAGAGGTAAAATAAATAACACGATTCTAACCTCAAATTCAGCTGGTTCCCCTATAATGGAAACAGCAGGACCTAGCCGACCTATAGCATACCTTGACTCGTTTACACCGGCCAATATATCTGAAATTATTAAGTTGATCTCATCAAGTAAGGCCTCTACTTGTCTACTGGATCCAATTCCTACTGATCTCCTTAAGGCTGCTCACCCTAAACTAGCTGAGCCGATACTTAATATTATAAATCATTCTCTAGTAGCAGGACATGTTCCCAAACCTTTCAAAACATCTGTCATTAAGCCTTTAATCAAAAAGCCTAACCTTGACCCTGATGTCCTGGCTAACTATCGACCTATATCCAACCTCCCATCAAAGATTCTTGAAAAAAAAGTGTCTAAGCAAATTTGTACCTTTTTAGACGCAAACAACATTCAGGAAACCTACCAATCTGGCTTTAGAGCATAGCATGGCACAGAATCAGCCCTAGTAAAGGTCTACAATGATCTCCTTATCTCATCTGATAATGGATGCATATCATTATTAATCCTACTGGATCTAAGTGCTGCCTTTGACACTATCGATCACAGCATCTTACTACAAAGACTTGAGCATATGATTGGCATCAAAGATTCTGCATTAGCCTGGCTCAGGTCATATCTTACTGGACGTTACCAGTTTGTACATGCACATAATGAAGCATCATGCCACACTGAAGTTAAGTATGGTGCACCCCAAGGATCAGTACTGGGACCTCTGCTATTCTCCCTTTACATGCTACCTTTGGGATCTGTTAATAGAAAACATGGCATTACCTTCCACTCTTATGCAGATGACACCCAACTACCTTTCAATGAAGCCTAATGATTGTTCGCCAGTAACAAAACTTGTTGCCTGCCTCGGTGACATCAAAAGCTGGATGACTAATAATTTCCTTTGCTTAAACTCTAACAAGACTGAAGTCATGTTGATTGGCCCTAAAAACCTGACCAACACTGTACCCCATCATCAGAGCTTACTTAGTGACCTTTCACTCACACCTAACACAAAGGTCAAGAACCTTGGGGTATATATTGATCAAGACCTCTCTCTAAATAGTCATGTAAAGCATATCTCCAAAACCTCATTCTTTCATTTACGCAACATTGCTAAGGTTAGAAAATTCCTTTCTTTTGAGGATGCAGAAAAACTAATACATGCATTTGTTACCTCAAGACTTGACTATTGTAATGCTCTGTTCTCTGGATGTGGTACTAGCTGCATCAAAAACCTTCAACTAATACAAATTGCTGCAGCACGAGCACTAGGACAAAAATATGAACATATCTCACGTATCCTTGCTTCCTTACATTGGCTTCCTGTTAAAAGCCGAATTGATTTTAAAATACTTCTCCTAACATACATCCCTTAATGGCCTTGCTCCAGCATATATTAAAGACTTACTTGTTCCCTACCACCCTTCTAGACCCCTAAGGTCACAGAATGCTGGTCTCCTAGTAATTCCTAGAATATCAAAATCCACAATAGGAGGAAGAGCATTCTGCCATCGTGCACCTGTCCTGTGGAACAAGCTCCCCTCTAACATTCGCCAAACGAACACTCTCAACACCAAGTCTAGACTCAAAACTTTTCTATTTACTGACCCCTTTAGCTAGGGATGGTGTACGGTAAGCCACAGCTCCTCAAGGTATTATTGTAAAGGACTGCCTCTGCTATAAGCTCCTGTCCAGGGCTTGGTAGCCACTGACCATTCCTTAGGTGGTGTTGGCTTGTTATACATCATACCTTAGTTATGCTGCTATAGATTAATGCCGCCACAAACCACCCATCTGTTAAGCCGTACAATTTGCACTTCTGTCTTTCTCCTCCTCTCTCTTTCCTCTCCACTTCTTTCTTTCTCATCACTTAGCCAACATCTGTACATGGTTGCACATGCAATATAACTCACATTCTCTGAAATCTGATGGACACTGTTCTAACTCATCTCCTCTCTGACTTTCCATGCCATTACCACCCTGCTGTGAGTCATCACTACCTTCTACTGTCTGACCCTGCACCTCTTGCCTCCTGGGATCTCCTGGGACCTTCTTCCAACGTTTGATCCGGCGGCACTCCTGAATGGTCCTCAACCCACTCCACGGTCCATGCCACTGCCTCCCTGCTGAGGCTCACCCCTGCCTTCCACTGCCTGATCCTGCATCTCTGGCTTCCTGGGCGGGCTGCCTTCAGCTCCAAAGACGACCCTGACATGATTGATACAGCCTGCAGCTGGCCCCTGGCTTGACTGCGCCTAATGACATGGGACTATATCCTGGGATTATAATGGGACTCCTATATTACTTTATTTATATCACAATTTTCTTCTAATGTGTACCTACTGTAATGGAATAATAGTGGACTAATCACCATCTGAGAGACTGAAAACCTGTCCTAGGCAGTTGGGCTAGCCCCTTTAGCCGTCGGAACTGCCCAAGGTTTCTTCCTTTACCATAACAAGTAAAAACATAAAACACTGCTAGGGAGTTTTTACTTGCCCTTGTTGCTCATTGGGCCTCTTTGTGTTAAGCGCTTTGAGCCATGCCTTTTGTAAAAATGCGCTATAAAATGTTAAACTTTTATTTTAGCCCACCCTCACATGTGCAAGGAGTCATGTTTGGATAGATCCTTTCAGGGGGAATTATGAGTTCTCACTGCAGTACAGTATGGAACGTTAAATGTAAATGTAGTTTTTCAGGCTCCAGTATGATCTGTGCCACCTATAATAGTCCTCCTCTCATACTAAGTGCAAAAAATTGTTCCATCTGCTTTTTCTTTCCCCTACAATTGACTCCAGTCTTCAATTATTGCGCAACCCTATCAAAATGCAAACGCAGAAGACTCTGCTAATGCCACAGTTTCTGGAGCCACTGTAAGAGCACTCGTCATATGCCAGCACCTGACCCCTCCCCCCCTCCTCCCTACTGTCAGCCTAGATCTCTTTAAGTTATTTCCCCCTCTCTCGGTGCCAGGTGGAACGTTGTCATTAAAGTTGGCATGACAGACCTCTTCAATAACTTAAGATGTGGGGAGGCCCAGTATTTTTGCTGTATTTGCAGAATCTAAAAGTCATGGTAAAGGGTAATGGCGAAGGATGAAACAACGTCACTGTGTGTTGGACCCTGCATGAAGTACTTCTAGGAAGGAAAGTGTCCTATTTCCTTTTAAGAAATAGAGGGTTATAGTCTTAAAACAAAACTGAATTTTCTTTCAGTATTAAGTCAGAAATCCTTCTCAGGCTGTCGCTATGTGTAATTTCAGGCAGCTTCTGTTCAGACCTGGTAGAGATGTTTGAGGGCTTTGTCTGGTCCGAGGCAGTGGCATGCCTGGGGCTCTGGTCTAATAGTACATTAATAGGCCTCACAATGGAGGGCGCTCGATTGATGGAGCCAGAGTTAAAAACTCCACAGTTAAGAGGTTCTAATGCCCTGATTAGCATGTTTTGATTGATGTAATTGCTATTTATTGATGGAAAACTCAGTTAATGTAGATATGGTAAATGACTGTGTGTGTGTGTGTGTGTGTGGGTGGAGGTGGTGGTGGGGGGTGGGGATGGGGGCGGCGGGTGAGAGATCAATAGTGGAAAAACAAAAGGAAATCCACCCAAATAATTACTGTTACTAGGGAAAAGACTTAGACATCATTCCTCAAAGCAGTCACAATTTCTTTGAAATTACTTATTTTTACTTTACTTTTCTAAAAGTGCTGTCTCTAACAGTTTTGCCTTGACACCCAAAGACGTAACCGAAAAGCTTAGAAATCACTCTCCTTAAAATGTCAGCAAGCCATTAATAACACACCAGTGGATGATGATGCTCTTAGGCCAAGTCTTTACTGACAGATGTGTGTATAATTGATAAGATAGCTGACAGAGCAGGTACATGAAGAAAATGTCTTCACTCGTGCACCCATTTGACACGACTGTTTCAGAGGGGGGAAAAGAAAAAAAAAAGACAGAGGTAGGTAGCATGAGAGAGGAGAAAAGGTAAAAATGAAATAAAGACAGAAAGATGCCCCTCCCAGTGTCCTGATGGTGAGAATTGAAAGTGATACCACAATGAAGACTATATCTTTATTCTCACTATTTTCGAAAGAACTGATATTGTACTTGTGCCAGTTGTAGCATATATACAGTTTCTTCATTGATTGATTTCAAAAGATGTTTTGTCATACAGGCTCACTAAATTGTCTGTCATCTGTTGACTTAACCAGACTAGTCTAAGATGATAGCTGGAATAGAACTCATCCTGAATTTTTACTTCTTACCTCATTTAGCCTCGAACATTACATGATAAATATGACACACAACATGTCAGCGTATCTAACGCTGGCTAATCTCATCCAGACCAAATTCATGGAATTAATCCCCCCCCCCCCCCTCAAAGAGATCTGATTGCATTATGGAAAAAAAGAAAAATAATCTTCAAAGAGAGATAAAAGTTAAGTCTGAAAGCTTCTTTGCTGGCTTCAAATCCTAACATATTTCACCCCATTTTGTTTTGTCTGTGATAAACTGATGCAAAGGTATGTGGGGAATTTTTTGATTTAGTGCTTGATGAAGTGATCAAATTCCAGTTTCCGTTTCCCATCAGTTCCCGCCGGAGTGAGCATGTGACGCAAAATAAATTCCTGAAGTCATCGCTGATGCACTGCATCCTGGATGAGCCCTCGGCAGCAGTAAACAAGGAGAGATGGACGAGATCACTACTGCGTTTAAAACCACCCCGGCTGTGTGATGGGGGATGTGGAGCAGACGCTCACCAACAATAAATGTCTTTCCTGTTATTGGCTCTTCTTCTCTCTCTTTGGCTTCATGGTTTTCTGCTGATCTTCTGCAATTATCACACGCCTGTCAGTGACTGTCCGCAGCAGCTGCGCGACGTTTCACGCTTGGTGCACAATCAACATGCATGTCCTCATAGACAATGCACCATAGCACGCCTGAAGGGGATTGGGTGGGAGCAATGCAATGGCATTCTCCAACAAAATAAACTATATCACTGTGTTGTGTTGGTATACAAAAAAATAAAAATACAAGGCCACACACAAATAGAAAGCCAAACAAAAACATATGCATGAACACACTGTGAGCCCTGTATCTTTGGTCTGAGGTATGAGAATAACTTGATTGAATAATAAGAGCAAAAACAGCAGAATTTTCTGGAAGCAAGACATCATCAGACATAATCAGGCAAGCATTGTTAGCAAAATTGTTGCTGGTATCCCGAATCACAGAACATGATTTCAAGAGCAGCTCATAATTTTTGATTTAACATACGGTATTATATATATATATATATATATATATATATATATATATATATATACAAACTGGATTCCAAAAAGTTGGGACACTATACAAATCGTGAATAAAAACTGAATGCAATGATGTGGAGGTGCCAACTTCTAATATTTATTCATAATAGAACATAAATCACGGAACAAAAGTTTTTTGGAATCCGGTTTGTATATATATATATATATTCCCCAAATATGTATGTTTTTTTCATATGGAGCACATTTAACAGCTACCGTACTCATCTCCTTGATTGGACAGCTTTGTCTGAAAAACTCCTGTCATGTTCAGGAAATGGGCTATCAAAAGACTATGTCTAGAGAAAGGCCAAAACCTTCAACACTCAACAGTGTTCATTAAATGCCTTAAAATGTCTTAGCTTCTTGGCCAAATGCTGTGTCATCAGTGGAATCATCCCTTGTGTTGAACTACGAAGCTGAATTTTCATCCTGGACACTTGTTTTCTGTCAAACCCCCAGCCCCTGTGTGTGTGCTCCTCATGGTGTGCTCCAAGAACTGTGTAGTGTTATGATAAAATAAGCTACTCTTCAGTTGAAAAGATCTTTGGTGTGGCTAGTTTCCCAGTGCAGGTAAAACGGGTCTCAAGTGATGGATTACTTCCTATAGTCTTTTTATATCAGAGATTGTGCCAGCCCTCACTCAGCTTCCAAAAGAATATGGATATTGAGCGGCAAAGGATTTGCCAGAGGACCATGATACTCCAATCTTGGCAGGCCTGACTAGAGCCATTCAGCATGAATTGGGCATGTACTGGTTGTCAAGGTATCAAAAAACTAAATGTTGATAAAGGTTTAAAATGACACATTTCACAGCAATCTATTGTACATAACGTACAGTATTATGGCCATGTTTCAAAATGTTGAGAAAGGACATAATATTAAAGGGAAAAAATCCTACACATCAATGAGAAAAACTCAATTTTGTGAAATCTCTAAGATATTTCTGACTTTATAAAGTCACAAATTAGTTATAAGACAACTTGCATAAATGCACTTTATAAGACAAATGCATAAATGCACTTTATGCCATTTTGTAAAGTACTTTTTTAAATTTCCTGGCTTGCAGTTCATCCACACTGGTGTTCTTTGGTGGTTCACACATGTTGGCTTGTCTCCCACCCAAACAATATAATTAGATGTAGAGGGCTATAACATGGAAACGTCCATTATTAGCAACTAAGTCTCTCATGACTCATTCAATTTGAGTTTCCTAGGGGAAAAGCCCTTGGCCTTTTCCAGCAGCTTACTCTTGAAATGGGATTGGACATGGAGATCTACTCTCCTCATCTGCGCATACAGATCAGGTGTTTAGACTGCGGCTCTGGTCTCGTTGGGCAAAAAATACGGACACCCTTCTTGTAGATAAATACGATAGTTTTGATATGTATCACTTTCCCTTGTCACTACTGACACTTTTAAATAACATTTTTGTACATGTCCAGGTACTGAATGTGGGTTTGTATGCCCCAGCAAGCATCTCATCATTCTTCTTGCTATTCAGACATACCCATCTGTTCCCACCAGTTGTCTCTTCTATGAGTCAACGAGCGAGAAAAGGAACCAGACAGTCTGTGTTTTGATGTATTAGTTTTAAACCAGACTACAAGCAGATTCTCAATTAGAATGAATGAATGAATGAAGTTCCAATTTGTTAACTCTATTAGGTTGTGACAATAGCGCACTGGACAAGACAGTCTAGACAAGGTATTTTGGACAGTCACACACATCATCACATAAAGGGTTAATAAGTTCACTTTTTTTTTAACAGAACATTTGGAAAAAAAAAAGTACATTGTGACCAACTACTTCAGATTTCTTGCTCTCTATCTGATTCAAGCAAAACATAATTCCAAATGCTAAAGTGTTGAAATTATTGCTGTCTTGGGTAGGCTAAATGAAAAGATATGGAATGAAAAAAAGCTTGTTAACTATTTAATTAAAGATAACTGACTAGAGGCTAGGCATCTTGTTCACATGTTGAACAGAACAGCATTGGCCTCACAAACACTGCTATTGACTTCAGACTGGGTTTTCTGCCATGTTAGAGCACCATCACTTCTTACCTCCTCAAACAATGGATAGGACATTGCACCCAATACACCCACTAGGTATGTTGTGATATGTATTTAGGAAACATTGGTGCCTGCTGTCTAGTACAGTGGCCAGGAATGTATAACAAATTGAGCCGTTTCCATGATAAAATGAAAATAGACGTTTCTTCATATTGGCCAGTTGTCCTCTACCAGTTAGACCAGTTTAAGTCTGGCTTAAAGGCGCTCTAAGCGATACTGTTTCACGTCACTTCTTGTTGACGTTCAAAGTATTGTCAAACAAAACGGAGAATAGCTCCAGAGAGGGTTCAAGCGTTATAAGTTATAGCTCACTCCTCCCCCTCCCTCACATGCCTCCCGAAAGACTCATGAACCTTGTCATTTATTGGCTGGAACACTGTTATGTTTAGTTTTCGTTTGTTATGCTAGGTTTGCCCACTGTGTTTTGTTGCCGTTTGTGGAGCCAGGGCTGTCTACAGAGACCGCGTTTCGTTTACAGTGTGTTCAGGGGACAGGCAGCTAGCAGATTATGAGGAGATGTTTGCTGTATGTAACAACACATGTTTTAGTCCTAAAAACGCGTCACACCGCTTAGATCACCTTTAATCCAGGGACCATAGGACCCAACATACTGTACTTTGCTTTTTATAGCCTCTTTCTCCTTTTTTAATAGACTTCTTTAAATAACTTTATCTATGAATTCTTATATACCAAAGCAAGGGGATTTTAATCACTCTCATCATCAGGTATTCATCACTGCATACTGTATATAACAGTCTAGGCTATTTCAATCACAAAATCACAAAGGATTCTCTCAAGCTGTAAAGGGACACACACACACACACACACACACACACACACACAAACCGAATGTCAGCAAAAATATATAACCTGTGATTAGAAATGACCATTAAAGCACAATGGCAATGATTAAGCTCATCACTTTTAAGCAGTGTCTGAGTTAAAATGAGTCAGATTCAGAATCGCCAACATCACCCACATTCCACAAAAAAACGGCCAAGTGGCCTATAATGTGGTTTTGGCTGACATCTTTGTCATCTGGCTTTCACATAAAATGCCATATTGTTGCTGTTTGATGGCATTGCTTTTTTAAATTCAGTGACAGTTTTTAGTAGAACTTGTATGTGTGTAATTGGTACAGAAACCCAAAATTTCAATATTTCACAAACAAATACACGCGCACACACACATACACACACACACACACACACACACTTATCAGCACCCAACCCCACTTGATAGTAGGGATTGGGTGATTGAAATTTTTCTTCCTTTCTTTGCCTAAGAACAGGCATGAATCATCCATTTGTTCATGCTATCATACTCTTACTACAGGGGAAGCAAAGCGCTTGAGCACATCTGCTCAAGATCTTCAAGGTCTGGACATCCAACACTTAGCTTATTCTTCATATCTCCAAATCACAACCAAATCCATTTCAGACACATGCAATGGTTACCTTTCAAAAATGGCATCACCCAGAAGAATTGAGAAGTTGCCTTTCAATTTCAGTTCCTAAATAAAAAAAAATGCTATAATGTAAACATATCTCCACTTTCTGTCTTTTTTTAATATAATTCCAAGTTCCCAAAACTGAAAACAATCAAACAGGGACAGCCATTTCCTTAAAATAATAACACAGAGTTCTCCAGGATGTCTGATAAAAGGGGAAAGCTACATGTCTGTAATAATTTGTTTGGCCTTCCGAACAAATATACTAAAGACTTTGTTGAACAAAAGATAATTGTAACTATTTTCACAAGTATCACGGTATCTTTAATGCCCAGAGTTTAGCTCCTGTGTTGAGATTAATAGACTGTTGAAAATGGCAGGGCTGATCATAGGACGCTGTCGAGTTCCAGGGATTCAAATTATACCTGCCTAATTAAACTCATCAGTTTTTCATTCATGGTTAATTGTTAGGGTGGCTCTGGGCAATTAGCATCTGTATCCGTGGTGTTCCACCAAGAGTACTGGCACCTCACAGGATGCCTCAGAGCACCCATAGAAGTGCAAAACAAGAACAGGAAATGTATTTGGGGTTTATTGCTAGTTTAATGTACTGAGGCCTCCATTAGGCTGCACAAGCCCTCTATTACTATACAAGAATACACTGTGAGGCCAATGTGTAAGATCAGTAAATCTAATCCATATGGCTTTGGACGTAAAGGATATTTTGTGACAGTAAAGCACATGGGGACGAATGAATTCCTGTTTTTTTTTTTGCTTTTTTGTTTAGGAAAGTATGTAGGCTATATAGTATATATAAGCAGTGGTAGCCACAAGGAAACAGAGTGTGTGATCCTACTGTAAAACACATTTTAGTTCTTACAGTAACATTTCTTTTGCAGTGCACGTCTGGGCCAGCAGTGGAGGGGACCTTCGTAAATCAAATGAGTAACACATTTCATTGGGAAATATTTCGTTTCCATCTCCATATGGATCAGAGAGGACCTCCTCAGCTGGAAATTCTGTCTCAAGTTAAGACCAAAAGCTCAAGCGCCGCATTGTGTGCCATGTAAAACACATTTTGACTGGCATGTTTCTTTATTGCTTTCTGTCAGATAAACATTTGCTCGTTCTGTGTGATAGATCCTCCTGACCACAAAAGCATGTCTACTGGTCCCAGTAGAACAGAGGAAAAAAACTGGACGGTCCAGGGTTGCCTGCTGGCAGCAGGACAGATGTTCATGTTTTCTCAATATTGACAAGAGCAGCACTCATGTCAATATTATTTTGGCCTAACAACACCTCTATCTGCCAATCATGCAGCCAGAAGGTTTGCGAAATGCACAATTCACAGACAAGCCGTTTATTTTAACAGTTTTTTACATGAGCGGACATTTGAATGCATTAGTTCATATGGCTTCTGTTGCACACTACAGGTATGGCAGTTGTGCAGTATATAAGTAAGGCAGACCTCCCTACTGACAAATTAAAGCTACTGTACCCCATATGATTTCAACACTGCAGTTAATCAAGGTCAGTGAGGGCTCTCAGTAAGACAAACAAGGATAAGAAAAGTTGGTGTAACGTAGACTGAACTGTGAACCAGCTGGTAATGTTGGAAAAAATAGGGATTTTGTGTTACTGTAGTTGTCGGCTTGCTATTCAGCCTATTTAGAGCTGAAGGCTAAAACCTTTATGATTTTATGTGAAGAGACATACAAGTACTGTAAGAGATGATGACAGCCATAGGGTTTATCTTCCCTGTGAGTTTCCTGCGTGCAGCAAGATACGGGTTTGAGTCTGGCAGACTTGACATCAACGGTCAAGCACAGCACTGTTAAAATGTAACCAAATTACAAATAAAATTTCATTTCATTTTCATACATCTGTTTCATGACAATATTATCCCTCTGGTATTCCACTCTATTTGGGCATAACAGTACAAGAACAATAGTGCCCAAGTTTCTGTCCCTGGGATACAATTCCAGCTGTTTTATTTTCTATAACTGTCGATAAATTTAAATATTGTGTGTCAGATCATAAAACTCTCTGATTATGTACAGGCATGCTCTTATAAAGCTCAACTCCATATACTCAATATAATTATTTCTCTAACTTGGAGAAAATGGTCTGATTTCCATTATCCTTCCCTGCGAGCCAGAAGTTCTCCTGTGCAATGCCAAACATTACCCCAGAGGATCAGAACTAAGGTTTGTCTTCCAACCAGGAAACATTTGGAAAATATAGTGTAATCTGAGCACCATTTTGCCTTCTGTTTATCACACACAAACACACACACACACACACACACACACACACACACACACACACCGCATGCACGCACTTTTTTTTCTTTTGACATGCAGCAAATGTAACATACTAAACTAAATACTTTATGTCAGAAGCACAATAGAAATGGTAAGCAAGTGGAGGTAAAAAGACAAAAAGAAACGACCCAAAGTTTGTTCCACCAAAGCTGATTATGAATTGCTGGCCCCATCTCTAAGCTAAGGAACTTTGTTGTTCTGTTCTGTCCTGTTATGTTCTGTTGTGTTGCTCCTTGTAAGTATTTTGGTTCGATATAATATTGTCATGTTTGGTGTATGGTTCATTAGAATGTTGGCAACAGTCTAATTACAGAACTTGTAAAATGTATGGTTCCAGTTTAAGTTCACATTTACTAATGAAATTCCCGGATTTGCTCTCGAATCGTCCATTCTATCAAGGATGCATCAGATGTTGACTTCTGGTATCTTGAGGACCATTCCGCCCCATAATTAACTTCTGCAGCCAAACTAAACTTGATCAGATAAAAATGGCACTGCAGTGCAGCAGTCTTAAACTCAAGTTCATGGTTTATGACCAAACCAGATGGAAAATGTTGGCCGTTAAATCTAAAAAACATTAAAAAATCAATCAATCAATCAATCAATCAATCAATCAATCAATAAAGCATATACTCTATCCTCTATAGCTCCAAAGTAATGTTTTTTCTAGAACGCAAAGGATGCAACTGGCAGTATGGAATTGAGCTTGTGGACCCGGAGCATTGACTCTTTTTCAGAAAAACAAACTATGAACAGTCTCTGCAAGCATATTGGTCTGTAACATAGAAGCATATCATGCCTATTTAATTAATGTCCCACTCCAAACAGCCTAAAAATATCAAATATCAATTTTTGAGGCCTTCCATTCCCATCCAAAAAATTGAGAAAAAAAGCCGGAAATGTCACTTAATGGTCCTATAAGACAAAGCCTGAATTCTACAGTCAATCTCTAAGTAATGATGTTCCTTTAATTCAATTGGCTGATTTAATTTGCCGTCATCCTGAGAGATCGCAGTCAGACGCAGGTCACAATTTCAGCTTCAGTAGGAGACCCCTCTGAAGCCCAGTTTGCGCTACCTGCC
This sequence comes from Limnothrissa miodon, assembly GCA_017657215.1. Classification (NCBI taxonomy): domain Eukaryota; kingdom Metazoa; phylum Chordata; class Actinopteri; order Clupeiformes; family Clupeidae; genus Limnothrissa; species Limnothrissa miodon. The sequence continues at coordinate 157,391 of JAGFZM010001108.1, forward strand.
TGTGGGTTCACACTGACCTGCTTGTTCCCGACAGCTGTGTGACTAGGATGGGCGGCAATCTCATTCTTATCAGGACAGTCAGGACTCCAAGCACGGTTGAAGATAAGATCAGTTCTCCCAGAAAGACTCAGAGAAACGAATTGAAGCTTATTCAAGGTTCAATAAGTTGATCAGTTCTCCCAGAAAGACTCAGAGAAAGGAATTAGTTTAAAGGTTCAATACGTTGCATTATTACAAAGAATAACAAGAATGAAAGTCTTTGGCGTAGGCCATCCCCATCCATGGTCCAGGATATTGAACATCTCTGCCCGGCAGATCCTGTCTCACTCTAGGTTGTGTAGGCTACAAGTATCAACATTCTTAACCCACAGCAAACCAATCAGCAAACCCGTTCTCAAAAGAAACTATCAGAATCATCTACATTTGCCTTGTTCCTACAATAGCTTGTGGTTCTGGGCTCTACTGTTAAGTTGCTGCTTCTGTTATCTGTCCTTCTGTTATCTCCCTTTCGCACTTCCCTTTATACAGGCCCACTCGAGTTCCTAAACTTGAAATGATGTTGTGTATTGTCAGACATATTATCTTATACCAGACCAGAGGTCAGCAACCCTATAGGTACTAGTGCCACAATTGACACTCAAAGGGATTTCCGGTGGCACGCGGACGTTGATCGCAGGGGATGATTGCAACCTCTGCCTCTGTTATCTGTCCCTGACTCTACTCTCCCTTTCAGACTTCATTCTGTACTGGCACACGCTTCCTACTATACAGGCACACTCGAGTTCCTAAACTCGAATTATCTTGTGTATTGTCAGACATATTATCTTATACTAGATCTATCTGTTGTATGTTAATCTACGTTACATCAACAACACAACTTGCTGCATGTGTTAGTCACTCTGAGACCATTTTACCGAAATTATCTTGTATATTACTGTAAAATCAACTGTCCTCTACTCGTTGCATTGTACTGGCCATATCTCCTGGATAAAAGCCACAAAAATCAATCAACAATCTCCAACCCCACGCAAAGACATGAAGCAAGGCCATCAAACGCTTCAAAGATAAGTTCAAACAGGAACCGCCTGCTATATGTGCTGACCCCTGTGACCTGGGCGCATGCTGGGCAGAAGAGGCAGCTGGGGACAGGCTTCACATCACAGTCTCTCTGAATCAACACTAGAAAACCAACTTTTGTGAGGGAAAGGACACAGAGAAGGGACAGTAGTAGCAATAGAACAGCCTCTGGCCCCAGCTGTGGCGCAAGTATGTATTATTAAAAAAAAAATGACTGTAAAAATAAAAGTCTGATGCCGTCTAAACCACAATCTTCTGACTTATTTGAAATCAATAAACAAAAATATAAATAACTTGTATGCTTTTAAAAATGTCCTTAACTTACATATGAAAGTATATTTCTATAGTATATATCGCTTGACTTCGCCTAATGACATGGGACTATATCCTGGGATTCTAATGGGACTTTATTTATACCAACATTTTCTTGTAATGTGTATCTAATGGAATAATAGTGGACTACACATCATCTGAGAGACTGAAAACCTGCCCTAGGCAATTGGGCTAGCCCCTTGAGCCGTCGGACCTGCCCAAGGTTTCTTCCTTTACCATGTAGTAAAGGTAAGTAAAAACAAAAAACGCTGCTAGGGAGTTTTTCCTTGCCCCTGTTGCTCATTGGGCCTCTTGTGTTAAGCGCTTTGTGACATGCCTTTTGTAAAAATGCGCTATATAAATAAAATTGAATTGAATTGAATATTTGTTTGTTTGTGTAACAGTTAGGTAAATAAGGTAGGGAGTTGTAGACACCTGAAGCATCGAGTCCCTGAATACGGTTTGCATTCTTAAATCTTTTGAAAACATGTAAAAGTCCTCTGTTTAAATATACTGTAATTGTTTTGAGGTGACAAATACAATTAATTTCAACATAAGCAAATGCAATGCCACCTATTACTATTTGCATATTTAAGTTGCTCAAGTGGAAAGGCATGTGTTTTCACTGTTTTGTTTAGAATCAGGTTCCATACAAAGAGGCTTAGAGAACAACTGTTAATGAAAATTAGATGCTGCTTGAAGTTTGATACCTCAAACCTGAATATGATTCATACTACTTCAGTTCAACAGCCCTCCCCTCACTTTATCTAACAATGTTCCTTAGTAATGAGGTGTAGGGGAGAGCGGGATTGGTTGTCCCACGGGTTGTCACAGTCATCATATCTCAGCCACTTAAGGGTGCTGATCTAAACCGTTGACACAGAAATGTTTGCAATTTGTGTCAGAGATCATCTACGTTGACAGTGGAGGTGAAAGTTGCAAAACCTTGAGTCGAGACAAATTTATTTGTTTTTCATATGCAAAAGTAAATTTTGATGCATCTCATGTTTTTCTTCTTACTCATTACACTATGGGCTGACATTAAAATGAATGTTACCATTTTAAAGTACAAAGACAGAGTTACAATTTAGTTAGTTTTTTTCTTAGCTAGAATAATACATGTGGGCACTAATGTCAACAAGAGTGAAGTAAAGGTTGTCACAATTTTTTCGGAGTTGGCCTCTATTTGGTTTATTGTCAACTTTGTCACAGAGATAACATTGTCGTAGTAGTTGTTTTCATAGTCTGTGGCATAATCCAGTGATGTTTTAAATGTATGCATTTTTTATGGAACCAATAACATCTATGTCATGATTTATACATATGGGATGTTGTTAGGTTTATATTTCCTTGAAATTAAAAAGTTTTATCATTTTTAAAAAAATTCCCCATTTTCATTTTTCTCCATTAGAATAACTCAGGGACAACCAACCCCATAGAATCTGTGCAAGGTGCCTTTGACAGCACATATCTTTTGATGAGAATGGATTCTACATGAGCCAGGACTATCCATTTGTACCTGACACATCAAGTAGTGATTATGAACAGATAGGGTGTTCTTGCCATTTACTGTTGTGGCAGAAATTAAATGTAAGTAAAAATTGTGACAACCATCCCCGGTCTCCCCTATTCTGAGGGATGACAAATGAACTATAAATATAACCATAAACGGTCGTCAATAAACTGTATGAAGTCATTAACCAAGGGAGGATTGTAGTGCATTTGCACATCACACCCAGTGGTGTAGTTGTCCCTGGTGAAATGGGTATACTCTTGGTTTTCAACTTTAAAAAGAAAAAAAGTTGTCCAGAAAAAAAGCCCTGTTCTGGAAACAGTGACATGTAAGACTCAGATTTAGTTTACCCAAAAATCTGTCACTCTACTTGCTCACTATTATAAAATGATCATAACTTGATTAGGAGCCGTTTGTAGTTACCACTGGTAACACAAGCAGCCTGGATGAATGTAAAATGTATTTATCAAGAGGCAAATATGGTGTTTCGATTATTTTCTACACATTTATTTAGATAAAATATTTCAAATCTGAAGAATGCATTCTTGTTCATATTTCATCTTAACTAAAACACACATCATTCTCTTCCAAACATTAAACCAATCAGATAAACTTAAAAGTGCACTGTCATAAAATTGAAATAATTGAATTGAAATAAATTATTTGGTTTTCAATAGCTGAACACTACTTTTATAGCACACTTTGATAGACATATTAAAATATTAGGGGTGGTACAGTTCATGAACGTCTGTGCGTGGCACGGTTCGACGGTTCATGGCATGCGTATGTCACCTCGTGCTCATATATGTATTTTTTGTTATGAGCCGAGTTGTGGAGTGTAGGTGTTGCAAGTAACGTCACGTGTCAAGTGGGAGAGAAATGGAAGGCTGCTCGGCTGCTCAGGAGTTGGAGGATGTGCATATGATGCCAGGTCACATGAAAATAGACAGAACTGCGACTACATGCAAGTATTGAGCAACACGAATTCTAGCTACCCTACGCTAATGGCAACACTTCCAATTTATAAGTTCATCCAAGAAGACATCATCCCAGTGTTTTGGTAGATAGCATATGGAGGAGCGAGTCTGTTATTAAGAACTTCTACTCTCCGCCGCATTTAAAGCAAGATACTGTCGTGGAAAATATTTCATTATTATATTACCAATCACCAAGTAAAGTTATCGGATGCTGTAGCAATTCGGCCTTTATTGAGCAATGTGTTCGTCGAAGCAGAGCTCCCAACTCATTCAAATTACATCTCTTATATACCTCCCCTTCTCCTGACTGACATGTGTTTTCCTGCATTGTTACTCATTCACTCCTGCCTTTGGCTCTGTCCTTATCACATGCCACACTCCCTTCTGGCTCTGTCCTCACTCATCCCACCTAACATCAACCTATCCTTCCTGTTACTTTGGTCAGTTTATGACCCCCCTGACCACTCAGATCTGACCTTCTGATGAACTCACATACCATCGTTAATCTACCTACATAGCATTTCCTTGAATAACTTCTTATACTATTCTTCTATATGTTTGATATTTTCTTCCACAGTGCCACCGATTTTCAATATTGAAATATCCTTACCCTAACTTAGACAAGTTGATCCATACTGTCTCGTCTCCGTGCACCGAAGTGCTCTGGCATGCGATGCTACTTTGTCATGATTTAGCTTAGCATTGTAGTTCTTTCAATAAAGACCTAACGGGGAAGAAGTTAGAAGGGACCGCACACATCCACGTCTTTCTTGTCCTCGTGCCTTTCTTTTCCTCATCTAATCAGTGAAAGCAGCGAGTACCAGCCAATTAGAGGCAGATGAGGGTGGGTCATGGCTTCACCATCCTTGAGGAAAAATGGGCAATCTGGTTCACAAATAGGCTATTACAGTTAGGTGCACATCAAGGGGATTTAGAAGTGGGTATACGCGATGTTGACTGACAAATAAGTAGGTATACCCTGAATGTGCTCGCTGAGGATTTTATTAATTGATTTCCGCTGTACCAGTGACACACTTCGGAATTTAAGGGGAGGATACCTTTTATTTGCGTAGGAGTGGCATCAAGACCACGCGCGCCGGCTGAGGCATGGATAACGAAAACGAGTTGAGCAGCGGGCGTCAGAAGAACCACTGGGATGCAGCATCAGCATCACTATGACCAAAGGCAAGGAGAAGTAAACCTCTCACCCCCGCCGAGGACGCAACAGTGGCCGGGAGCTTGGTGGTTTTGATTAGACAAAGTCCACTTGTTTCCACTGCATCATCTTTGTTTGTTTCTCTACGCGAACAGTTGTTAAAAAGTGGCACAAGAGCAGACTCTTCGTTAGTTCCAGGATCTTCATTCAAGGAGCCATGGATTACTCCGGTGGACAAACTCTAATTAAAGTGTTTCTGTACATACTGATGGGTAAGTCCGTACTGGGCATAAAGACAATGTTGGAGCAGTGTACATGCTTGTATTTTAGCCTACATTAAATTATATCGAGCTACTTTTCAGCTATTCGTATCCATGAACCATGGTGCAAATATCTTGATGTGGGTTTCTGTGGTTTTGGTTAATTTGGCTTACGTCAAAATGTGCTGACTGTTTTTTTTTTTGAAAGAATTTACACACTGCACAAACACCGGCACCAGTGTCACTGCCTGGATTGACTCCTGCCTTAACCCCCCATCTCGACACTACAGAAAAGCACCTCTCTTCAATTATGCGTCGTGGGCGTAAACTGAGGATATAACGTCTGCCTGTTCTTCGTCACGTTGACTTCTTTATCCCGCTCTTACTTTAGAAAGTAGCCTATGCTTCCTGATATACAGTAGTGAACCTTGCAGCTTCGTTTGCACAGTATTAGGGTTCTTTTTTGTAGCTAACATTACAAATCA
>JAGFZM010001108.1:163180-191903 GCA_017657215.1 Limnothrissa miodon
TACATCATTGGTCTGCTGCGATCGTCTCGAGTTTGACGGGTAATGTATGCCGGGTGGGGGAAGCCGCTGAAGAGCAGTGAGGTTTTAGTTACTTTTTTTGATAGGTAAGAAGGGGTTGTGGTGCATTAGTGAATCGCCCAGTTTACATAATCTTTTGTTTGTCGCCTTGGGAGTTCGTAGACTGCGTTCGTAGTGTTACGCAGGTTGATATTTGTTAGAGATTAGACTTTGGGCTGCTGTGGTTTCCGGGTTTTTGACCCTTTGTTTGTCTAGTCTCTTATCTTCCTGTTGTGATTTGTGCTAGCCTGGTTTTGGTTTACCCCATATGATATTGTGGTAATTTTTCTAGGGGAGTTTTGTGGCCACTTTTGTTTGTTTGATGTTTGTGTATTTCAGCCATTCGTTTTGATTTATTTGTTTTATTTGTGATTTTGTTAGTCATGTCTGCGGTGGCGCAGGAATTTGCTGAGAATCCATCAGTTGATGCTTTTCATTGGCTTACGAAAGAGCAGTTCATTGATGTTGCGACTTTGTTTCAGATTGAGTTAAGTAGTGCAGAGAAACGTCTGAAAAACACTGTCAAGTCTGTAGTGCTGCCCTTTTTAATTGAGAAAGCAATCCTGCCACCTGTTGATTTAAAGGAGGCAATTCAGCTAAAACAGCTTTCTATTCGCGAGAAAGAATTGGATAAACACAGAGAAGAGTTGCGCGTTCAAGCCTCCGAAATTGAGCTAGAGTTGAGTGAGGCTTGAAGCCAAGGCTTTGGTAGAAAGAAAGGTCCCTCAAGACTATAGGCAGTGCTTTAGGCTTTATAAGAAGTCTGACCGACAAACTTTTGTTGAGTTTGCTCGGGAAAAGGAAATGCTTTTTGATCATTGGTGCTCTTCTAAGGGGGTAGATAGTCTGGCCAAACTGCGCGAGTTGGTTCTGCTTGAAGAGTTTAAACCCACTATGTGTAAGTTTTATTTTTTGCGTATGAGAATTTCTCCCATCTGTTGGTGAAGTGGTATACTGCACACGTTTGAATAAAATGTATTAGCCCTTCCCTTCCCACGGTCCTCATTTCCAATGGTCCTCATTTTGAAAATGGCGGCGCAAATGGATATTCTCATTTGGTACCCAGCCACATCTATATATAAATGGAAATTACCAACACTACAATTTATTCATGGAGGTACTTACCATCGTTTTACATTATATTTTTAAAATAAAAAATTTATTTTTAATAAAAGACGAAGATAAATACTACACACAGTGGCTTTAAAACCTGCTTGCCCAGTGCTGTTTCTGTGTACCTTAATGAGCTCCAGGTTGATACTTTGCGTGACGCTGCTGTTATGGCAGATGAATGTGTTTTGACTCATCGTGTTTCTTCTAAAGACAGACACAGGTCTGAGTGGTCTTCGCCCACTGCTGATCAAGTCCAGTCACAATCTACTACGTCTGAGCAGGTGTGCTTTTATTGTAAGGGCCAGGATATATTTTGGCCGATTGTGGGGTCTTAAAGAAGAAAAATGCGGCAAAAGGTTGCAGCTTAATTAAAACGGTGGCGAAATCTTGTTGAACCCTATGAACCCTTTCTTTGTCACGGTTTTGTGTCTTTGCCAGGTGATGACAATAAGACACCCGTTCACATCCTGCGTGACACCGGTGCAGCACAATCATTTATCTTGCAGGTTATTTTGCCTTTGTGTCATAAAACTAAAACCGGCACAAGTGTGTTAGTCCGTGGATTCGAGGTGGGTTGTACTGTCGTGGCGCTGCATAATATTACCCTGCAGTCTAACGTAGTTACTGGTACTGTCACGGTGGGTGTTCGACCATCTTTACCTGTTCAAGGTGTATCTTTCATTCTTGGTAATGACATTGCTGGCAATTCTGGCAAGCCAGCAAGTAACGAGTGTCTGTGCGGTTACGCGTGCAATATCAAAGAAGGCTTCTTTCCTGGAGGAAAGGAAGCGTTTGTCTAGTATTATGGTTATTGATCTGATTGTCAGATTCTTTTTTGTGTAATTCTGATGAGCTGTTAAAACCGGCTAGAAATAGGGTGCGTTGGAACGATTAAGATCATGTTGCGTGCCTATTGCTTAGAGACCGGTAAAGATTGGTTGCCTTTTGCCTGCAGAGAGGTGAGGCAGGAATCACTCAGTTTTAGTCCGGCTGATCTTGTATTTGCACATACGCCACGAGGCGTATGCGCAACTTAGTTGCTGTTTTTATTTTCTTTTTGAGCCTTGTAAGTTAACTGTAAATATCCTTTTCTGTAAATAAACCAACTAGACGCATGCCAGATGACTTTGGTTTTCCTTAGGTATGTTACTCTTGGTAACAGGTGGTAACAGACACACTGTCGCAAGGCTTTAATTTGATGTTATCAGTCACAAATGTAATCTAATGAATGTCTGGCTCCGCTCTCAGACTTGTTCCACTGATTGATCTGGTTGACAAATCTGTCATAACAGCCTGAGATAAAGACAATCCCAGAGACTAATGTACACACAGAACTGCTAATGCTAGTGTCGACCTTCTTTGACTTAGACTGTAGGCTTTAATGGCTCAAACTGTCCTCATGCATCATTTTCATCATTACCTTTTGTGAAGATGATAAATTGGATTAGAATGGGCGAAGGCTGTCAGGGCTTGATTGCTCAGTGCACTAAATATGGACTCTAATTCTAATTTATTTACTGGCCAATGGTGGTTGAGTTTTGAACCTCACTGCCATTCTCAGATTGACCTGCGTTGATAAGAGATCTATGTGGGTGCTTGGACAGTCAACGGACTGATTTAATTCATTAATGCAGTAGGTGTCAGTTAGAGGATCCAGATGTGTTTAATACACAAGACATGTATCATCTGCGTAATTGTTTGTCTCAGCTTGTTAATGAATTTACTAATTTGATTATCTCTCAGACTCCAATTCACCTTTCCGTTTCACTCCCAATAGAATTTGCATCACTATTAATTAACATAATAATTTGAAGCTTTGGAATAAATTGAGACACAGACAGGAGAAAAGAGTAAGATGAGACTGTGCTATCTATGTGAAGTTGATCCCTGTCTACTGGATGTCCTAAGAGAGTAGATGCTCTTCAAAGGTAGATGATGCAAGGGAACATTGTGCAGCAATCTATTTATATATGTTCACTTAAGACTAATGAAGGTGTGAGAGCCTGCGTGTGCACTCTCCATGATATGGTCTTTCAACAATAGTCCACTGATAATACTGTGGTGACCAAGAATACTGAGGTCAACAGCAGCCCTGCAATTGCAGTCCAATCTCTGCAGGAGAGTTAGAAGTTTGAGCTGGGGTTGGTGCTGGTTCTTTTCATAATGAATGAATCTGATGCTTCCTAGAAATCGAGTTATTTTTTGTCAGAAACAATACGAAATGCAAATGTTCTAAATGTGTTCAAATGTGTTTAAACAGTTTTGTCTCTCTGACAATAAACATTGCTAATAAAACATAATAGTGTGAAGAAGAAAACCCTAGCATTTACCAGAAGAGTAAGTTTATACTTATTCTATAAATATTTTGATAGATTTCTTTTTTTATGTTATAATTATGAATAATATTTGTAGGTCATAATTTATAAGCAAGAGCTACTGGTGAGAACAAGAACACTAAATCAATATTATTTCATTTTCTGCCAAGTCTATTCAGATATCATTTTATGCCTGTTCTTAGCCCTCTCATTGGAAGCATGCAAAGTACAAAAAACAACTGAATAAGTTCGGCGTTTGTTTGTGCAATCAGTCACATTCATACAGCGTGAGAATGCACAGAGCTGACTACGCTGGTTTTGATCACAGACGCAGAACAACAAAGCACCTTTGCCTGTATCCCTGTGTTTGCAGACAGGGAGAAACAGCTGTGCTGTGAGCTGTGCTGATGAAGCTGGGACTGCCATAACTGTGGTCCTTGGTGGGTCTCTCCCGATGGCTTGGCTCTCTCTCTCGTCTCATGTGGAGAATAATTGCTTAGAGATGATTGGCCGCTGCTTTGACTGGAAACAGAAGGGTTTTAGGGACAGAAACAAACACAGGCATGTTCCTAGAACTCCACAGCCATCAGATTCCTAAAGTCCCCAACACTTGACAAAAAGCAGGGGAGCAGGCAGGGGTTTTGTCATGCCAGGATGGGCTGTGGAGATCCAAACATTCCTGTTAAACTACAGTTGCATCTTCACAACAGCACTGTGTCTTCATTTCATGCAATCAGAAAGGCCCTTTTAGCAGTTGTAGGCATACATGGAAACTAATTTAGTCTATCGCTGAATAGTGAATATACTCAATGATAATAGGACTGATTGTGTTTACTTTGAACTCTTTGATCCAGCTGATTCCCTTTCACTGATGAGTAATTCCTGATATGACTCTTTACTTTCCTTCTTGCCTTTGCAAACTGATAACAAACCATATTGGCAATTGTAAGAAAGACGTATTGGTATGTAGTGTGGAAATGTTTTTCTGTTTTTTTTTTTTTTTTTTTCTGACAACAATTCTTTGATTTTTATTGGTGCTGATACAGATAATTACAGTTGTCATTTTACAGTTCAAAAGCAGTTTGTTTTGTCAGTGATTGGTCCCACCTATAGGGTCTTTGTTAATGCTTCAGCATTGTCCAGACTGTATCTTAGTGAAATTAAAATCAGACACAGATGGGTGGACACGGGCAAACACAGTGCCACTCCCTTTTGATTACACAGCTGTGGGCACATACACATTTCCAGGCAGCAAAGAGTAGAATTTGCAGTTTTATAAAAGTTACATTGTATTGAACTAAGCCTTACAAACTTTTGGCACTGATGTTGGCGGGGAAAAATCCCAACTCATTTACAATGATATGGCCAACCAAAATAACATTTTGTACAATAGTGAGGATGGTTGAGAACATTGGCCTTTATGCAGTTAGTCTGAGGTGGGAAAATCTCACATCCCACCCATAATCTTTGTCCTGCAACATTTAGACTAACAGTTCTTCGTTTTCAACTGGATATGACCCTCTTTTCAGAGTAATAGTAATATGTATATTTAAGCAAAAACTTACACTTACAACTACACAACTGTCTCACTAATATTTATTAACATAATTCCTGGAATCAAAAGTGTGCCAAAGCTTCAGTTCTTAACATTTACAGCAGGACCACCTGTAGCATTGACACCATTGATGTGCCCTTGCTGAGAAGAAAAACAACCCAGAGATACAGTAGTGTCAGTACCCAGTACAGATGTATGGATGAAGCATTTATAAAAATCTGTGTCTTTTGAGCGAGAGAGAGAGAGAGAGAGAGAGAGAGGAGGGCGAGCAGTCAGATTTTACTCTGATTGACACCTCTCTTGGCCCCCATGAGGAAACATTCACTGTCAGTCTGGAGAACAAAGACATTATAGAGACAAGATCATTACACACACACACACACACACACACACACACACACACATAAATGGGCTACACTCTCACACAGAAACAAGTAGCTAGTATACAGTATAATGCAATTATATGTGCAATAATAATGACAATTTTGTTTTCATTACCTTTTGCTTATGTTCAAGTAGAATGCAAGTTATTAAAATCTGTTTTATGATCAATCATTGGTAAAGTAGGGTTTGAAGGTTTGCCAAAACATTGATTCCAAACATCGATTCCAACCATGCAATCGTAGCTATTGTCAAAACTATTTGGATGTGCAGCTAATGCATCATATTAATGTTGTTTATTTAAGGAGAGACAATAAATAGGTTGTTTGCATGGACAGCAATTCAATGGTTGTGTACCTTGTAACGCTCAGTAAGAGAATGTGATTGGTTTCTAGGAATTTGACTGTGTAACTAATGAGGTGAAATGACTAGCTGCCAAATGGACCTACTGAACAAATTTAAATCTGATTTTATGAATCCTTACTTTCATTTATTCCATAAATTGGGAAATATGTGCAGATGTGCTTGAGTAGTCTGGCAAGATCTTACTGTAATCAAGATCATGTGCAATTCTCATTCTTGCTGGCATTCTTCTGATGTCTGGTCTTTAAAAAGTCTTTAAAAAGTACTTACTGTATGACAGGTGGCTGTGATAGTTCACTGGCAGTGGAATTAGCATACTAGTGAACGGTTCAGGACATACTGTATGTGTGATAATGTGTCATCACACCTCAACATGAAAATGGGCAAACCACTTTTTAATGTGCTACAGACATTGGGGTGTAACAGCAGGAGGTCTAGTGTGGGTGGTAAGGGGATTGTCATATCCACAGGTTTGAACATAGAAGAACATAGTCTCTGCTCATTTCTCTAATTCAATGCTAGCTGCAACCAATTACTTGAAAAAATTTAATTATACGGCTTCATTTTTTTTTGGAAATGCCACAGGTTTTACTCATTGGTTATGAATGGGCCTTCTGAAGCATAGCGGCATGGGCCTTCTGAAGCATAGCAGCATGGACCTTCTGAAGCATAGCAGCTTGGACCTTCTGAAGCATAGCAGCATTGGCCTTCTGAAGCATAGCAGCATGGACCTCCTTTTCCTCCTTTCTCCCTCTCTTTTTCTCGTTCTCTCATGTTTGTCACTCTTCATTCCTCTTCCTCAATAACCCCAATTCCCTTGCAAATCCCAACCAATAGTTATCAATTTACTGCTCACAATCCTATGGTACATACAACATTATTCCTCACAAACTAGAAGCAGCGAACCGAGAACTAGTTTTGTTTTGTCTTGAGCCTTTAGCTACATTACATTAACCTCCTTTGTTGTGTGGCTTGAAAAGTCTGAGTCATTCACGGTCTTCATTTAGACCCATGATACTGTGTGATCTTAAATGTGTAATCAAAACAGGAAGTGGAAGCGCTTACAGTACAGTAACGGACAACTTCTGGTTCTGGTACATATAATTAAAGGTGTCATTTTCATTACCCTGAGCAGGTGGGTTGGTTTGTGTGCATCTAGGAGTTAGTGGTGCCGTGTTTGAGTGTGTTTCTCATCTAAGGTGAGCCCTCAGGGGTTGCATTGGAGTGTGGCCAAAAATAGCATCTGCTGCACAATATCCTGTAATGGGATGAGAGTGTTCTTTATCGGAATCCCAGAATGCTTCTGGAACCCTGCTTCTTGTTATTAAAGTTTTATTTTTTCATTAAGGGTCAAGTCTAGGAAAACTAACTATCGGTTGATATTACAGACATCTTCAATTACTCTGATACACCAGAACCTTTGCTCCATCTTCCTTGACTGTACTAATATCCCAAGACATTTTGCTATGCTCCAAAAAGGTTGTATATTGAATCACATTCATATCTCACTGCGGTTAATGTGTTTTCCATAATTTAAAGACTTAAGTCTTCTCTAAGCCAAACCCTCCAAACCCTCTTTGTAATTACATTATATGTGTCAGAAGATGTGGTTCACAAAATTTGACCTCTTGTCAGTTTAGGATTCTTTTCAGGTCTTAACAAAACCATCCGCTTATTTTGGAAATCCAGTGGAAAAACAGAATCATTTCAGAGGTGTTACATGGAACTCTAGTTCAATATATCCACATACGACATGGATACTCCTGTATATTTTCATTGTCCCACAGACTCTGTATGGTTCTGGAGCAAATCAGTGACATAGATAATAACAGATTGGAGCACCTGTTTATCATGCACAGCCTTGAGAACCTTTCTACAGTATGGCTTCTCTGGCTTTGTTTGTGTTCCTGGTGGTGTTTTGATAAATTCACAGTATAGGCCTACAGTCGGGATGCTGTACCAACAAAATCAAATGAATAGATTTATATCAAGGTCATGCTGAACTTGTTTCATGGATTCATTAGTTGTAATATAGGTTTCGGCCAGAACTGGGCGGTTTGCAAAGAACATGCATTGAAATTGCCTGTGCAAAATTAAAGGCTGTACTAAATCTTTTTTGCTGCTCTCCTCATTATCTACCATACTATTTCCCACCATAAGTGGTTTTAGAGCGTCATGGCAAACAACATAGACATAAATATAGGACGCTTCTCAGATCTGAGAACTGTCCCACTAATTGCAATGATAAGCTCTAACATGATGGGAAAATGGTTCCAAACAGTTACGATGGAAATTATGGCACATATTGAGAAAATGTCCAGTGTGGACATGCTTAAGCAATGCTAAAAAAAAATATGTTACCGTAAGAACTCTGGTAAAGTGCATATACTGTATACTGTGTGCGTATATTTTCCCTAAACAGCAATTGTTTTTTTTTAAACGTTCACATGTGGCTTAAGTATTTGTCAGATAACTAGATAAATAATTATATATATATATAAATAGAGAGAGAGAGAGAGATATTACCATATTAAAGTTTCTATGTTTGGCAGTTCAGTGGTGTTTTGTTAAAGACAGCAAACATTGAACAAAATAAAAAAACACACGCACCTTGACATCTTATATGTTACTTGGATCCCTAAGGTATCAGATGTCATTAAGTATTATGATTAACGATAATGAGGGTTTGGCCAATTGATCATTTTTTTGTACAAAATTCCCATTGTGGAATGTAAGTTCATACCTCCTTCAACCCTGCACAGTTCTTGCGTGACACTGACTCAGTATAATGTAATCATTACCATAATTAGGGAAAGATGGGCTCTGTGGCTGTAACCTGATATTGAGAGGCACGGTACACACTCTGTCACTCAGGCTCTGTCACTGCATGGTCATAGTGATTAGTGGGGAAAAGTGAGAGTTTACCTAGTTCCATTCGTCAGCTTTAATGTTGCAGCCATATCGCAAAACAAACATTCCAAGAGCATAATTAGTCACAGTAATGAATTTCTGTCTTCAGGTTTTTTTTGTTTTGTTTAGGTACTTTATCTGTTGAACATACAGTAGATTTTACATTTTTTGGCTGCAGAAAAAAAGCAGTTTTTGTCCCAAGGCCAGGCATGTCATGCTTTGTAGCTAAACCTCTTGTTGTATGGCAATAATTTGGGTTAATTTAGTATAGTTGGAAATTAGCTAATTAAAGCTTCCTCACCATCCACATTTGAGTGTGCATCTCTCTCTAAATTCCACCCATTAGTCATGGTGGAAGTATTTCAGAAAAGTTGTTGATTGCTACCCTCTTGCACCAGACAGTGCAGGAAACTGAAACATGGGCCCCAGAACGCATTCATGGTCACTGCTTTTCATGGCAAAATCTAATCAAGGAGATCCAGATAAGATTTTGACAGAAGGCTCCAGTTCTCCAACAGAATAATCAAAAAGAAACCTGAGAGACATCCCCAACAAACCCCCCCCCCCCCCCCCCCCAACCCACAGTCTGCACTCGGGTTTCTGGTTCCCCCGCTGAATGTCACAGCAATGCAGCCACATGCAGCATATTGGCTTACTTCGCTAACCATGATCTCAGAAGGTTGGTCTCGATATGGCGTTCCCTGTGGTTTGATTGTGTTTTTGAGGGTCTGCAGTTTCCCCTCTGCACCCATTAGAAGCGTGCTGTGCAGCAAGATTGGTGTTGTCCTCCTAGTGTGAGACGGTATCTCGTCTCGGTTGGAGGTCCCTGCATGCTTTCACTGTGCTCTCGCCAAACGTAGTTTGGCCGACTGCCATGCATTGTTGAAAATGGAAGTGGTTTTTAGTCCTCCTTATTCTGAACCTTCTGGAACTTGAAGCATAGCCGTGTACTGCGAGGAATGCTTGTTAGCAATATCTCACGCTGTGGTACAAATGGGGGCAATGCCACTGCCTGGACAGGTGAAAAGTTCACTGTGGTTAGTGATACAGCTGGAGGTGTTCTTAGCCTAAAGGTCTTAGCCAAAAGTATATATCTACAGTGTATTTGTATTTGTATTTGAAACCACTGTGCCCCTCAAAAGAAGGGATGTGAAGTGATACGGGACAGATGTTCATCATTAGTTGCACTTGTTAAAACTGCACCACCAGACACCAGGGACCCCCCACCCATCACCGCCAAAGCAGACCCCTCCTCCCAGAGAGGTAGTCAAAATATGGTGAACTCAGATTTCCCAGTCATGGGTTCACCTTTGAAGCTTGTAACCACTGATCTCCGTTTGACTCTGCACTAGTCAAAGTGTCTGCAGCATCCCACGGAAACCCTGGCCAACATCCCGGCACTCCCTGGTGGCACCGTGTCATCCGAGTGTCTGCAGATCAAGGGAGTTCATAAGCTCATAACTGGCCCTCGGGCAGTGAAAGTGCTAGGCAGGCTGACTAGTGCCTGATAAACACAGGCAAAGTGAGGTGCACAGCCTAGAGCAAATTCTCCCTTTCAGTGAGTCATCTTCCAGTAATATGTATGCATTTTATGTGGTTTTATGCAAGAGCACTTCTGCTCATCTACAATTAGCATACAAAGGTGCATGCCAGTAAAAATAGGTGCCATTATATAAACCAGCAAACTGACTTTGGATGGAAACATGCATATTCCCTAAATTCTCCATGTATTTTCCCAAAATGCTCCATGCATATGACTTCTTGTTCTCACAACATATTTTCTGTTAGAACATAGTTTATGTTGTGCCTGTGCACTTTTATACCGGTAGTTTGTTCTATCCTGAATTGTCTAATGTACGCAAGGGACAGAAATGTGAGAAAGGTAATTTCAGTTCCTTTGAATGGCTAGTACATGTAAAGAAATTGACAATAAAACTGACTTTGACTTTGGCGTTGACTTTGACAACATGCTTTGAGTTTCCTCCGGTCCTCTGAGCAGTAGGTTTATTTGGTGCCGTTTTCTCTGTTTATGACAGAGAAATGATAGTAGTCTTCCCCTTTATACTCAGACACAATGTGACCGTGACCCAGCCCCTTGGACATGATCATCCCACAACAGACGCGTCAGTGGAAGAACAGCATGTGTGTTTGGTAGTGTTACCTTGCTCTTCACAAAGTGGTGACATGTAAATATTAAGGATTTGTGTCTCCATCGGCAAGTTGGAAGCATGTTGCTTAGAGAAGCAGAGTTGCTTAGCTAAGCACAGCTGTCTGTAAGATGGACCACTGCTGCTTTGAGCTGTTTAGCAGCTGGACCAGGTCATTCCAACTGTTAAGTCAGAGATGCTTTTGAATAAGCTGTCTTAACTTGGAACCAGAACAGACAGTCACCTACCAGATGCACACATTTTGTGGTGCACAGGTTTTTTTAGAGCATTTATTTTCTTCAGTAACTTAATGAAGCTTAATGTAGATTCCGACAGCTTTTATTCTTTACTCATTTTGCTACAAAACTTTTTAAAAACTTGACACTGTGATAATGGAAATTAAATAAGAGGTGCAATTATTGTTTGGTATGTCTGTGTCCTTTCCTGTCTGTGATGACTCCTTCCATTCTCACTTCCTCATTATCCGTAAATGTTATGGCCCTCAGCTAGGTATTGTGCACACACAAACATCCACTGCTGTCATACTGTAATTTGTTCTTATTGAAAAATTTTCTCACTTTAATTCAATTTCCATTTTTTGGCAATGTGACCGTATCATATTCATCTCTTTTCACCCCCAGGCTTACAGACACCAAAGGACTGTTCTTTACTTGGAGCCATTTTCTAAAATCTGACAATGCTGCAGGCCCCTATCATCAGGCCCCAAACATTTTTTTTTTGTTCTCGCTGAGACGTGTTGTGTTGACCTTATGTGGCGACTTCCTCGTTAGCCATCTGTAGCCAATAAGGATGTTGGTGTGGGTATGTCACATGATTGACTGTTGCTGCTGGAACCCCTGCGGGTGACATTTGTGGTGCCAGAGGCTGCCGGCCCTTTGATTTCTGGGTTGTCTTGTCGCACATGCTCTCAGAATAATCTCACTTGTAACAATTTTTCATAAACTTCTGACCCTTTTTAATGTCTACGAATACATCTGCTTTCTATTCTATAATTAAACTCTTTGTGCTCTCCATTTGCTATTTTCAGGCATCTCAAATACATTTATGCAGCCTGGGCCATGATATCTTTGCCCTTGAGCCGTGACTGCTTTGAAAGAGATTGGAATGAGAACAGTTTTCATAGAGAAGCGTGTATGTGAGAGTTAGCTTGTCTGTCTGTCTAGCAATGCTGTGAAGTTAGGAAACAGTGCAATTGGCTATAGCAAAGTACTGGCTCTTTTTCAGAGACTCCTTGTGTTGCTGGTAACACCACGACCAAAGAAATGGCTCTAAGACACCTCTCTTAAATTATCTACAGCAGACTTTTTAACTTTTATTTCTTTGAATAGTTTTACATTTGTTTTTGTTCCAAATGTGTTCCTCTCTCTCTTATTAATCATAGAGCTTTGGGTGCTGACAGTGCCCAGGCAACATTTCTTTTGTCTTTTTAACTGTTAATTGGGTGACGTCCCTGAAATTCACTGATGATTTTGCAGAGGTTGGTGAGAGTGGAGGATTTTTTTTCTCACATTTCTTTCTTTTCTTTTTTTTCTTTTTTTTTTAAACAAGGTTTCTTCTAAAACCCCAAGGAAGGAACAGCATGCAGGGCTGTTTTTCTTGCCGGGAGCAAGGGGAGAAGGGTTATAAGCGCCATGGGGGTTGCGGTTGTTTGATCGTCGACTTGGCTGATTGGGTGCATGAATGAGGCATGAATGCTCATTAGGGTCCCAGTCAAGGCAGAAAGTTACGAGCTGTTTGTGGTGCTGTCACCCTCTTCAGGAACTTTCTGACCCGCGACTGGAATACACACGAAGTAAACAAATGTTTTTTGTTTTCCTATTTGGGCCAATTATGACACGTAAATGATGTCCCGTACATGAGTGTGGAATTAGATGTCATGAATATTGTGTTAATGAATTAAAAAAAAGGGGTTTTCTGAAAAGGGTTTTACTGTTGGAATTTTAGATTCACCGTCACCATAAATAAAAAGGAAGAGAGGAAGGTGTGTGTTTTTTTTTTTCAACCCAACAAGGCACAAAAAAGCTCTGGCCAGATTTTTGATCCCGTCCAAAGTTTTGCAAGCCTCATCTCACTAGAGGCTACAAAGATCCCTCCAGCGCCCGGCCAGCGTCTGCTCTTTGTCATTCACACAGTCCGCATGTTGTTTATACCATGTGATCATACTGTAAAGATTAGATCCTAATGTTCTACAGCTGGGAGAGGGTCAAAGCACCAGTCTCTGTTGACACTGCCAATTACAAATCCATTGACAACCGCAGTCAGCCTCTCCAAAACAAAAAAAGCCTTTAGTATCTTATCTCATATTCAGTCTTTATTACCGTATGAGAGTGCTGTGCTATTATGGTGGTGTGGTTTTGTGTTTATTATACAGTACATTGTCAACTTGAGGTGTGACTTCTTATATTCTCAGTGTGTTTTTTTTTTTGCTGTCTGAGAAAGCTGCAGGTAATTCTGCCTGCTGTCTCAATTATCTGTTAAACCTCCTATGTGTAAGTTTTATGTTTGTTGCGGATAGCAAGGATAGCAAGCCATATACAGTCTATGGCGGAAACGCGCAAGGCGGAGCTGAATATAGACTGATGTACCCTACATGAGCATGTAGTTTTCAAGATGGCGGCGCAAAATGGCGGGGCAAAATATTCCATAAAATCAACCTGATTTCATGTATATATAAATGGAAATTACCAAGTTTAACAGAACACTACAATTTATTGATGGAAGTAATTACTATTGTTTTAGATTCTATTTTTAAAATAAAAAATATATTTTTAATAAAAGACGAAGATAAATAGAAGATAAATCACATAGTGGCTTTAAAGTCCATAGCGCTCGCCATCTTCAGGGGGAGGTCCCGCTGTGTGTTTCAGCGTAAGGCTCTGGATTACAGGCTCAGGGTGCAAACAAGGGAAACATCAATGGAAAGAACAATGATGTGTCATGAATTACACGCTGCTCCGGCGGGAATACAGGCAGCTAATGAAATTTTGCTGTGTTTTCCAGCCCTGGAGAATTGCTTGCTCGGTTACTTGCTCCCAAGGCGTTAAAATATCATTTCAGTCCTAATACCCTCCTTGCTGTGTGTGAAGCAAACACCACAAATATGCATTTTGGGGTAATTTATGTATGTATTTGTTTATTTATTTATTTACTGATTGCACACACAGACAGGCAGAAAAGCCATTTCATGTGTACATATGATTTGCAGCAGTGTTTTTCGGATCATTAATCTAATTTTCCAAAGTTTAAATATAATTTTTTTTTATTAAATAATGCTTGTGAAAATGTGAAGCAGTGCAATATTAACTGTTCACAGGGGGATATTCAACATGAGGACATTCTGCCAAATATCTCTTCATGTTGACTTTAAACGGGCTTACTCTTCAACTCTAAATCCAAGACAGCCCTGCAGCTGCAGGGTGGCTTGCTGGTTTATTCGGGTCCTTATTTGACCTTAAGGATCCAGCAGGAAGCAAGAAGCAGCGGTGGTCGCAGTTAAGTGTTCGATTTTGTGCTTTATAGTCATTGGCTCAAATAAAAGGCATTAAACTACTGAATATATCAAGAGACCTCAGTTAAGGTGGTCTGTAGTTTTAGGACAATTGTCCATTGGCATTGTCATGCTACAGTTTCAACAGGAAGGCTTTTAAAGTACAAGTATATTATAGAGCGTTGGGTGTTGATGATGTCTAGGCAAAGTTTCTTTTTTCTTTTTAACTTTTAATTGGGTGCGGTTAATGCTCCTGAAATTCACTGATGATTTTGGTGAGGTTGGTGAGGGTGGAGGATTTCTTTCTCACTTTTTTTTTTTTTTTTTTTTTAAATGTTTCTTCTAAAAACCCACCAAAAGATCACCCTATGTGGTCTATCACATGTACAGTCAATGGTTCAATTTGTCTAATGCACAGGTCTTCTGTTTGAAGGCCTGATGAATATCCTGACTCCCCAAACAGTGGCATATGCTCTGCTCTCAGCCCTCATGTCTGCTTCTTGTTCTTGCACCGCGACCAAAGCAGCACAACATAAAGCCCATCTGGTCCTCGCACCCGCAAAAGCCACTAATTGTGCCCAAACTGATGGGGCTGTTGGTGGCACAGCGGTTGAGGAACTTGGCTAGCCTAGAAATTGTGGCTGCAAAACCTGGCTGCCGCTGTTGTGCCCTTGTGCAAGGCACTTAACCCTATAAGTTCCTCTAGGGGAGACTGGCCCTGAAGTAATTGATAGTTGACAAAAATGTAAGTCGCTTTGTATAAAGGCGTCTGCTAAATGCATAAATGTTAATGATGGCAACCCTCCCCCATTGGTGGACACATCCATCTCCAATGTGTGAATGTGTTTCCGTACAGTATAACGCCTTTAACAAATTACCTATTTATTACAGTAATTCACTGCCACCCTGCCATAATCTACTCACTAATAACATCAGTCTCTAGGTGGAGTTGCCTCTGTAAATTAATAATTTTTTTTGGAGCTATAACAGTGTGCAGACCATCTCCTCTCTATCGTCTACTACAATTGTCTAGCACCTGTGCAGAGTTTTTTTTGGATGTGCGCACCACCCTGTTTCACTCAGTTGGCACCATAACATAAATCCAGTGACCTGGGTTCAAGTCCAACACGATTTCCCGATCTTACCCCATTTCTCTCTTCCACTCATGTCCTACCATTCTCCACTGTCCTATCCCAAAAAAGGACAAGATATCTTAAAAAAATGTATTGGGTGTCACAAATACAGCTATTGTATATCTAGGCATCAAATAATGTTGATTAATGTCTCCCTTATTTTGTTTCTTACAGTTTCCAGTGCCAGTCACACCCTGCTGGACCAAACAGCTGAGATCTTCCCTGCTGACTCCCATGAAGAAAGTGAATGTAAGGCATCAGATGCACTCGTTGCGACTAAGTTAAATCTCACATGGCAGAGACCAGAATCAGAACGAAAAAAAAAAGACTAAATAAGTTTGGGATCTTAAAGGCATGTTTATTCAGTAAGAAACACCACACCCAAGTGTGACATTCGTCAATTAGAATCGTCTAATTCTGGCACATGCATGGCATACCGTGGATGCTGTTGATTTTGTTTTTTTATTTAATGAAAACAAATATATACCAGATCTCACACATATTTCACTCACTCTGGATGAGAAGGCTCAGCAGCTAATGGTGTCTGTAATGCTTTATTTTGAAAGCACAGCAGACTTGAAGGAGTTCTTTGCTGTCACATGCTTCTTTTACTGTTAGCTTTGCTCAATCTATCTTGGCGTCGCAAACATTTTTTTTAAACAAATACTTCAGACAGCTGTGCGCAAAGTTGAAGTTCTTCAGCAGACTGATTGATGAGGCCTGTCAAAACAGGCCCAGCAATCTGCTGCCGTTTATTTATGACCCGTAACTCAAAGACTTTGTCATTCAAACAACCTTAAATTGAGAAGTGTCCCACCCCACTCCATTTCCCAGTTGTGTGATTTTCACCGCTTTCCCAAACGGCTCCTGTGGCTTCGCTATTAGTGGTCAAACCTAATCAATACCCACACAGCAGTTCCTCAGAACGAGGTTCTATCCAAGCCTGGCATGTGTGTGCCGTTTACACGGCAGATCCGCTCCAGTTCGGCTCTGGAGTAACCGTGAGTCGTTGCGTACTGTAACCTCTCATGACTCCAGAAACAGCATGTCTCCTTTGAGCTCAGGCTGTTGGAATTCCTGACACCAATTACCGGCAATGCTGAATCTCCCAGGACGCTTCTCCCACATCTTTGATCATTTGTTTTTAGGGTCTGCCCGCATGACCTCAATGCCTTGGATTTATTTGAAACGATAACTGTTTGTGGGTATTTGCGTTTCATGAAGTGCGGGTAATCTGAAAGTTATAGCTACATCACTCTACCCCTTATGAATGTGTTTGTTAAATCTTTCATGATTTGTTTTGTGTGCCCTGGAACAAAAGTTCAGACTCTGAGGAATTCTGCTTATTGGATGGGTTACAGGAACTGAAAGTGGTGGTCTAAATATCTTAATGGGTCGTTTAACAAATGCTAGAGTGAGCATCTTTCATTCATGAGAGGTCTGGCACTCTCTGGCTTTTTGATGGACAGTTAAGGTTTAAAAACCATGCCATGCCCACTGCCCTCTGTCAAGTGAAATAATCAGACATTCTCAGAAATCCCCATTAACACAAGTCAACCTTTGCCTTTGTGAACCTTTTCAAATTCAACATAACTTTGGTGCGGAGGTTCACTTTCAGTGAAAGAACACATTTAAAAATACAGAAGAGGCTCCAAAATTATGTCAAATAAATGTAGTTTATATGCGCGTGTGGTTTAATAAGGCGCCACAGTTCCTGTTTTAAAGAAAAGGGGCTCTTTTCGTTTGAGATCAGTGCTGTTGCATTTGGATCTAATGCTATTTAATTGCTTGTTGCCTGGAGTGTGTGTGTGTGTTTGTGTGTGTGTGTGTGTGTGTGTGTAGAGAGAGAGAGAAGGAGAGAAAGAGAGATGATGTGTGTATGTTTGTGTGTGTGTGTTTGTGTGTGTGTATGTGTGTGTGAGGGAGGGGGGTTAACCTAAATATTCTATATGCAATCATGGGGGGGGGGGGGGCATCATCATTAGTGGGCAAATTGTGCTTGTTTCTCATTAGTGCTCTGCAATAGTTTCATGAAAGGCTTCAGCGGAGTGTAAGAAGATGTTCCATAAATCCTCTGTTTCTCTGCCTCCCTTTCCTCTCCTGTGGATCGATGTCCTTGAAGTCAACTCGTAATTCATTTCAATGGTAATTGCTCCGATATACTGACGTCATCTTGGATCCTCTCACCATTGGTGGATTTATCAAATCTTCCTCATGTCAATCACTGACGGCTTCTCTCTTTTTTTGCCATTTGCTGTGACTTGCTGTGACAAAGATACTTAAAGTTGGCGTGAGTTCACTCCCTGATTTAATAGACAGGCAGTCTCAGACTGACGTGAGTCTGGTCGACTTTGGCCCATGCAGCGAACATGCCACATCCATATGATTTTGAGCACTCCACGTCATGTGGTCTTACTGTAGTAATTTGAGGTGTTGTGGATCTTGTGAAGCCAGTTACAGTTTATGGGAAGCGTTATTGTGTGTATTCTTTTGGTGTGTTTATGTGCTCTGGTTGCTTGTCTGTGGCCAAAGGAAATATGAAATGTGTAGATGTAGCACACCAGTTTTAGTTTGACTTTAACCTCTCTCTACAGACTCTCGTTTCCCTCATCTCTCTCTCTCTCCAAACCCCCTTACTCTCTCTCTTAGTCATTCTCTTTATCCCTGCAGTAGACATAACCAACTTCTCAAACCTCCCCTCCTCTCTCACACACACACACACTTACACTTACATCTACAGTACAAGCATTTACTTCCCGATGTCTTACTACAGCAAACTGTCCTATCTCTTGCAGATATGTACTGTGATTTCGAGTCGCCTTGCTCCTGGTCCTTGTCCAACCTCAGTGGCAGCAGCGACTGGCGGGTCGTGTCACCCCAGCGCCGTCAACAAGGGACACGCGATTCAGAGCCAGCCACAGATCACTCAGTCGGCAGTGCAGAGGGTGAGACATACAGTAGACATTGTAACTCACGCTGATGCGCATTTAGATAGATAGATAGATAGATAGATAGATACTTTATTGATCCCCAAGGGGAAATTCAAGGTCCCAGCAGCTTAGAAAAATCACACACAACATATACTACAGCAAGAAAAACGAAAACACACGGAGCTACTAGGATTGCTGCCACTCGCGTTGGCGCCGGAAGTAGTATGGACATTTGGCCCATTCGTCACCGTATGAGGGGCTGTTGTTTTGCTATACATTACTGTTTTATTTGATGTAACACACACTTTAATTAAAGTATGCTCATTTGGAAAAAAAATCTCTTCCTGGTAAAAAAAATCTGATTGCAACTTTATGTATGACAGTTTATATGTTACAATAAGCGAATGAATGGACTGAACATTTTTGATTGTGAAAACGTATTCAAAAGGTATTTTTCAAGAGTGAATGTGTTATGGAAAGTGAATTTCAAAACTGGATCATTTGAGGATAAAATAATTGACTTTATGACGCTAAACGTCAGCAGCAGCATAGTTAGCAGAATAGCAGGTCTAGCAAAACTCCCAGATTTGTGCATCAGCTGTCATGGTGTTTTAGAATCAGCTTGTTCAGAGACATTTCCGTTAATAATACATTAGAATAGCATCAGGTTGCTGAATTTTCATCAAAGTGAACTTTCTGCTTTGAGGTTGAGAAGCTCACCAAGCTCAATATTGGTATAATGTGAAAACCGTTAAGCAGATACACATCATTAAAGACAGCGAAATTAATGACAACTGGAAAAGTAACAAAAAATAAATATACATTATGCGAATGAATGATTTGGAAAAATTATATAAACACTTCTGGTGGTGAAGGCTGTTCCAAAGGATTTTAAGGACAACCTGAGTCAACACTTAACTACTGCAGTGTTAAATATAATAAATTATATAAGTTTCCATAGTTGTCTTGTCTTGTGTGGGATATTTTTGTTGCTGTAGTTTGTACCATTCTGAGTACATTTGTCCGCTATGATTGCAGGGCACTACCTGGCTTTGATGCCAAGCTCAGCGGCTGTGTCTTCTGGGCACTGTGAGTTCCATGCCACCAGTCCAGTGGTGATGGCGAGCGGTCCGCTGTGCCACCTGCGGATCAGTCGCTTTCACCCGCCGGCTCCACCCGGAGGAAACCTGTCGTTGCTGATTAGACGAGCTCACTCCCCCATGATCCTGAGGACACTAGGCCTCAGCAGTACAGGGCACGGGGGCAGCAGGTCAGTACTGGAGGTGGGAGGTGAGATATTGGGTCAGAGTAATAAAGGTGCTCCATGAGATTGCAGGATTTTAGCGCTATTTCATTTTAATCTGAAATCGTAGGCATCTCCCCTTCATCGGCAAGCTTTCTGCCCTCTGAATACATCATGAAAAAAAAACGGTCTCGAAAGACAACAAAGATGCCTACGATTTGAGATCAAAATTAAATCACGCTAAAATCCTGAAACATCTCTTAGAGCACCTTTAAAATAATACATTTACTATTATGTGAGAGACCTCTTAATCA
Organism: Limnothrissa miodon; assembly: GCA_017657215.1. Taxonomy (NCBI): domain Eukaryota; kingdom Metazoa; phylum Chordata; class Actinopteri; order Clupeiformes; family Clupeidae; genus Limnothrissa; species Limnothrissa miodon. The sequence continues at coordinate 183,150 of JAGFZM010001108.1, forward strand.
ACCTATCATCTCTTGACATACATTCAGGATTTTATTGGAAATAGGCTTTTTGTAAGGACTGTCAATAGAAACAAAACATTGAGAGTGAAATGTGTGTTTATGTTTTGTAAGTAATCACAAACACATTTATACGGGCCATTTGACCTGTAGGTAAAACGGCGTTTGCTTGGAATCAGATTTGGTGCATTTGCTGTGCATACCTGGAACACAGATCAATACAACACCAATAATGATTAAATTTTGTTTTGTATTCACTTTATGTATAGTATATTTATGATGTAGGTGCAGTGGGTGTAGTTTAATAATAATAATAGTAATAATAATAATATCTTACTTTTATATAGCGCCTTTCAAAATACCCAAGGTCGTTTAACAGTATGTAGGCAATGTAGTTGAACTTATATGTAGCATACTAAGTAATTTTTTTAGCCTGTAAAACGTTAGCTTGTGTACACCATATATAGCCTGATATATACATAGATATGGCCAACCAACTACTGAAATTACATTTTTGAGAACATTTGATTTTGTTCTTAGACAAGGTGTTGTATAGGCCTACTGTGTGAAAAATATTAAATTTTTCTGAAAAGACTACAGTACTGCTTTAACACAGCAGAATCCCTGTAACCTGTATGTTTCAGTCCTTAGTTGGTTTCTACTTCAATGACAACTTCATGAATAATTGCACACACGTACATCTTACAGGCGTACATGAAAAAAAACCACACACACACACAGACATACACATACACAAAATGCATACACATATCTTTTATAGTTGTGGTTTTGCTCAATGATTAGATTGATGGATTGGAAGGAATGGATTGACCCCTTGTACTGTGAGGCACCTTGTTGGGAAAATTGATTTGACATTCACTTTACTTACTGGTATAGACTGCGACAGAGCAACAGTCCTTGCCTTACAAAAAGATGAATAGCATCTTCAAGCCTTTTGTTAAAGGAGACAGCCTTGATATTGATTTTCCTGCTTGGCAGAGCTATTTTAAGATGTATAAAAGCATTTTGTTTCTAAAGGCATCCCTTGAAATGAAGTTGAACTTAATTATTGTGGTAATAACAGGAGAGGACTGTGTGTTGCATACAAAGAAAGAGAAAGCAGAGAGAGAAGAGCAAAGTACGGGGGGAGGGGTTTAATAAAAACTACCTACTCAATCATATGACTATATTACATATGAATAATTCAGAATTCCTAATATTAATATGAATTTGATTCCCTATTCCGTGAATAGTAATGGAAATCTACAGAGAGGATTGGAAAGAAAACAGATGGTTGTCCTTGTTTTGCCCACACATAAATAGGTTTTCGATCTTACATTCACCTTAAATAAGACATTAAGAAATGTAATAAAAACATACTAATAGGAAGACGTATAGAACAGTGTGATGCAAGACAACCAAATACCTACCTAGACATTGATTTGTATGATAGGACTAGGAAAGCAATATAAACAAGCCTTAAACTGTAGGCATGAACGTATAAGCCTATGGGATGTTTGCATAACAAAGCATTTTTCATGCAAATATGATCGTATCTGTATTTTAAGATTTTATCCTATTTCTGGTGTTGACTCATCCTGCAAAATTTCCCTTGAGGAGCCTCGGGCTATAGCCCTTATCGCTATGAAAACAGACATACTGGAAAAACTTATAGGCCTACTTTTTTTTGCCAGATTGAAAACATCAGACAAGTAACCACACATGTCCTATTTGGGGCATGCTGAAATATCAATGCTCTCTTTAAAGTCCCACGCATCAAATGCAGGCTGGGTGTCCTCTCTGGATATACACTGTACTGTATTGTATTTCAGTGTTGATTCACTTGGCAAGGTAACGGATGGATGCCTGCCCTGGAACAATATCTCACACACCTGTGCTAAGGCAGTGTATCAGCAGGTATGAGCTGTCATCTTACTGTAGTTGGAATCCCAGCAAGACAAGGACATTAGGCATTTAGAGCTTATTGTAAAGTACAAGGCATTAGACAACAGTCTAATTTGAATAGATAGATAGATCGTTTTTTTTTTTATCAGAGAAAATTTAACAGGAAGATGTATAGCACAGTGTCATGCAAGAGCTCATTGTAGATCGTTTTTTTTTATCAGAGAAAATTAAGGCGTGTAGTAGAATATTCACATCATACACACTGTAAAGACAGACTAGATATATGATATACACACACACATATTCACACACCAGGGTTTCCCCTATGTACATTTGACTGCGGCGGGCCGCCGCACCTTCAAGCCTTGCCGCCGCACCTTCAGAACTACCCCCCCCCCCCTCCCCCCGTTACTTTCGCTTTGGGCGACTTACCCTTTTGGGGGCGTTTTTCCTTTTTGGAACTTTTTGGCCCCTTTTTTTTTTCCCCCCCCCCCCCCCCCCCCCCCCCCCCCCCCTAGGGGAAACACTGCACACATATTACACAAATACAAAGGAAGATATCAATTGTTGTGATATCAATTACAGTAAAGTAAGGTTGTAATGTGTTGAAGGAGAGATGTAGAAAAAATGCACGTGCAATGTAATTATGGCATGTTTTCCACAGTGAGGGTATGTTACCCAGTTGCATATTCAGATTAAACATATGTAGTAGGGCTTACCTAAGTTTACAGTGCAGGAAATGAACAGTCGAAAGCAGATGTCATCTGGGCCCACAGCCTTTGGGCTTGAACTTTCTAAGCTCTCTGAAAGTGGTGTGTGTGTGTGTGTGTGTGTGGAGGGGGTGTTTGGGGGTGATGACGGGTGCTGAGTTTGAGAGCAAAGGCGGGGTAGGGGAGGTATAGTTCAGTCGAGAGCCACTGGTTGGTGTAATGTGTATGGAGGCTATGTAGTCACGGCAGTGACAGATGGGGAAGAAGTGCATTAGAAAGTCTCTGTTTAGGGGGGAAGTGTTGTGGCAAAGGCTGTGCACGTTTTAAAAGGTTAAAAGGGTTGTTGGCTCCCCTGGTGTCACAGTCCAGGTCTTGAGCAATCAGATGTCAGACGCGAGCGGAAGAGGTGTATTGGTGGTGACAATGGCAGAGATGCAAACAGCAACAACAGAACTGTCAAGTTGATTATAGAAGTGATTCATCTGGTTGGCTCAGAGCATCTCACCATCTGCCTTACTACTGTGCTGCTTCCCCCACATCTGCTTGTGTTGCTTAATCTAGTGGTGTTGCGCCTGACCACCTTTACAAGTCAAGAACGCTTCCTTGCTATAACTCTGGCCACTGGCTTCATACCTTTGTGGCATTCAAATCGGGTGAAATGGAACAGGCTCACAAGTGTGCTTAAATCAAAGATTCTAAAGCCCAGCGCTCTAGAATCTTTGGTTTAAATCTACCCCACTCATTAAGAAAAGTGGAGGATTATGGGTATTTTAACAATGCCGAGGATCCATCAGTGCATCCTCGAAAAATCAAAAGAAGGACTCAGTACTTGATAGAATTTTGAAGTATCCTTGACATTGGAACAGTACTTGGCGATGTCCAATAACGTGGAATCCTCGAAAAAGCAGCCGTTAAGGATGCTTCCTCAACTTTGAGAAACAGTGATTGTTCTGCTGTAGTTTACTCTCCACTGTCTTCTTTGTTGACTCCTCGCGCTCTTTCAGATGTTCTTCAATCTTTCTCTGCACTCTCTCTAAACTCCCACACTCAGCACTCACTTCTTTTCTGTCAGATCACCATCCTTAAATGCCCCTTTCTTATTATAGAGGCTTTTTTTGCATTGCTGGTCAAACTGTTTTTTTTTTCATTAGGGAAGCAGCACACAGAACTACAATGTCAATGCAGGAATTCAGGTAGTCAGTTGTGCAATGGGTGACCTCCTCTAGGTCCTCCCCGTGCTGTAGCACACATCTATGTTAAACAAGGATTGGGGTTCAATGCAACAAGATATTCTCTTGAATAAAAATATGTTGGTTGATGAGAATAGTTCATTTTCTATTTTTATTTAGACCTTGTGTACAAATATGCATAATAATGGGACATATTTGTTGCTTGTGGTTTTTATTAATAAAATTGCAATCGCAATATTGGTTGAGAAAAATCGCAATTTTAATTTTTGGCAAAATCGCACAGCCCTAGTTAGATGATTAAAGTTGCCACAAATCACATGTGTTCAGTTTGTAGCCTTTCAATTATAGAATGAATGAAGCCACATGCTGTGTCTGAAAGGACTTGAGGCTTGTTTGTGTCGACCCATTCTTTTATACAACAAAAAAGAGTTTCACAACATCAGTTGTTATTTCACACACACAAGCTGGAATGTTTGTACAGCAGAAGAAGTTAAGAGCTTTTATTTAAACAACGTTAATGGAATATTTCTCACATTGCGATGGTGCCGTTTATTGTTAGGGCTGGATACAGGGAGGCAGCACCGCTCTGGTGTCTCTTGGAAATAGCAGCTGAGGTGGTGGTATGCAAAGCTCTTTGTCAGAGCACTGATAAAGGGACTGGGGTATTAAGCGATCTCTTTTTCTGAAGTCAGATGTTTTCATCTTGGAGGCAGAGTTTACTGTAGCCGTCGGGCAGATTCTGAGCTCTGGGGATCCGCAGCAGGAAATTGATGTGAGGCTCAAGAGTTATGCACAGAAGAGAGAAGCGCAAAGAACTGGGTTGGGAAGAGTCTGGGAGAGAAGACACTGATTGTGATTATATGTTTGTGCCCACTTTCATCTTTGTCACATCTTTGTCAGCCCGTTCACTGTGTCTTTAAGGAGACAGGAATGAGAAATTAGGTTAGAAATGAGAGGTGGTATTTCTTGAGAAGAAGACAACTTGTTTGCGAAGTATCAGCGTAACAAAAAGAGCATCTCTGTAAGCACAATGCATGATATTTTGGGAATGGCATCTGAATAATGGAAACCTGTAATTATTATGTGGTGCAAAGATCTTAATAAGAAATAGAACTGCAAATAAGAGTAACATGATGAAAAGTGGCATGAAATGGCTTCATTTGACAGAACCAAGGCCCCAGTCCCACAGAGTATACAACTGGTAAAAGTTTAGAAAAACACACAGGCAGGACACAAACACTGAACATTTCCACCCCTGTCTCTCCAGGGCTTACTGGGAGGAGCTGGAGACTGGCATTGGACTGATGGACGAGCCTTTTCAGGTGACTCTTCTCTACTCAGGGTGTCTGAAGGAAGACGGAGCCCTGCTGGCTATAGACTCTTTGGAACTGGTAGACTGTGAAGGTGAGGATGGTCCTGTTGGAGAAACGCAATAAATTTCGTAATAGAATTACAGTTAGCTTATAGTTCATTATTTCAGAATTCAAAGCAAGTGAGTTGGACTGGAAAATATAGATAATCTGATGGAAATAAATAAAGGAATGAAGGAATGTGTAGAAATAATCACTCTGAGACAATAACCTTTATCAAGGCAATCTATAGCAAATAATTTGCAAGAATGAATGGAATTTTGTAATTTAATAATTACAAAAATAAAATAAAATAAAAATAACATTCATAAAATAAAAGCCAACTGGTTGGTTTGAAACGTGTTTGCACTAACTCTGTAAATGTCTTGCTCACCTGTATGTGTTCTCTGGTGTTTCAGATGACCATAAGTTTGATAGCAACTGTGATGAGTCTACGTCCGTCCACTGTAAAATTGATGGCTGCATAGACAAAAGTCGAGTGTGTGACTTCCATACAGACTGCCCTTTGGGGGAGGATGAGGGCTTAATTTGCGGTCAGTGTACTGCATCTTCTACTACTGTATGTTTGCTGTTCTGAGTAGCTTTTTAGCATGTGGCACTACCTTTTATTAGCATTAGCATTTTAGCATTCATAGATTTATAGTGTGTTTACTTACACTAAGTGCATGTATTGCGTGTTTATATACACTAAGTCCATGTATAGTGTATTTACTTACAGTAAGTGCATGTAAATTTGGATCATTCTTGAAACATACTGAATCTAATTCAGGGCCACATGTACAGTAGACAGGTGATGCATTTTGCCCTTATCACAGGTATAGATACTTTGATCCATGTTCCAACTTTCATCTTTACTTCATCTATGCATAGTTTTGTAATGTTTTACAAACGCAATTGCAATAAACTTTAAATAGAGAGCTATTCATTGCACTTAAACAGGATCACTCTCCCTCATGGCACTATTCTACTGCTGTCACAGTCAAAGTCAAAGTCAAAGTGAGTTTATTTGTCAATTTCTTCAGATGTACTTGACATACAAAGAGATCGAAATTACGTTTCACACTGTCCCATGCGTAGACATTGACAACAATAAGTGCAGATGCACACAAAAACAGTTTTAAACAATGAGGTAGTAGAAAAAAAAGTGCAAGTAGGCTTAAGGCATTGTACTTATGTAACATATAGGGTATAACAAGACAAGACAAGACAAGAAGAAAACATAACATTTAGTAAAACTAATTTTTGCATCAGCAGTAGTAGTATACATTTGATCCATCACAGCACACATTTGATCCATGCATTGTTATTGACTTAAAAAAACAGAGCAAGTTGACAGAACCATGGTATGTCTTCATTGTATGCTTTTTTGTATGTATGGTATATCTACATTGTATACTGTATTGCTCAAAAAGACTCCTTCCCCTCCCAGTTTTTTTAGAGTATGCTCTAAGCACGCTTGGCACAAGCAAAAAATGGTGCAATTTTTAGGATGCCAGGCTCACTGTGTATGCTGAGTTGATAAATCTGATGATCAATGCCAATTATTCAGTCAGTAGTAGTAGTAATAGTTCAGACACAGGAAGGCAGACAGATTTCAGTTTGAGATCCTGAATCCCATTGCTGAAAGGTTGACAGGCTTCATTGCTTCTTTGTGGCTAATTGAGGCCATTGATTGGCCTTAAAATGGTGTGCCATCTTTGTCTTTGTGTGTCTTAATTGCCAGTTAATGTTTTTTCCCTCCTGTGATTCAGAAGCACATGGTGAACTAACATCAGCACAGGAATCAGGGGTCAATGGTTTTGACACCAACCTCAGGCAGGGAAAGACATCAATGAAAAAAGGTCACTTAGCTAGCTCGCTATACAATTCCTGTTATTTGGTTCGTTGTACATTCTAAAACTAAAATTTACTACATACTGGTTAAATTGAATATCATTTGAGCATTAATATTCTTATATATATTATATTGTTTCATTATTTCAATAATGGAATTTCAGATTCATTTCCATGTTTCTCAAATGTTAGCGCCTGGACACATTACAGTAGCTCTGTCTGTCTCTAAACGGATATCCTCTCAGTTACATCCACTGAATCTCTTTCTATTGCAGTTAAATTAATCTCAAACCGGGACATAGGAGCAAGTAATGTATCAATATTGAACACACACTCTAGCGATGAACAACATTGTGAAGCTTCACATGCGCTTCCTAACGAGTGACTGAATAAATGTGATTGGAGGGAGTTGGTGTGAAAGAGCCGTCAGAGGTGTTAGCGGCAGGCAGTGTGCCACCTACATTAGCAGGATTAAAATTTAAGGCCACGGTAAATTCTTAATCCCCCCCCTCCTCCGGATTAGCCGGATAAAAAATGCTTCCCTTGCACTGGCGGAACTTGCCACTAAAAGCAAACTGTGTGAGAATGTGAATCGGCATGGCTATCAAAGTTGGCTGACGTGTTTTGTCTGCTTGTCTTCTGTGGTCACGGATACTGGAGCCGCTGCTAGTAGTTCATTATTCACACAGACGTGTGTTGGATGTGTGTCCTTTGTTATACGAGGTGTTTTATGATGGGAGAATTTCCATAATAAAAATGTTATACAATTGTGCAACTGAATGTGCACAAATGAATTTTAAATAGCTGAAGTTAAGTTCCAACATGGGGCAGAGTTGGGAGCCCAGACGTTTCCTGCTGTGTCAGAAAAGAAATGGCCTCGACTTGCCAGACCTCTCTCTATTAGTTTGAAAAGTGTTTTTTTTGCACTCAGTCTAATACATTCATCAGAGGATGCAAAAAATGCACAGCCCTTGGCAAGAATATGGGCTCGGTTAGTAATGAAATCATCTAGTGTGTGTTTGTGTGTGTGTGTGAGAGCGAGAGAGTACTTGCGTGTGTTTGTGTGTCTTTGTGTTATTGAAAGCATGGGACTGTGTCTGAATGAGTCCGGGAGTAAGTGATTGGCCATGTGAAGGCCATGGACATGAAGACAGACTCTAGTGACTTCCAGTGCGCTCTGCTGAAAAACTCCGTGTTGATGTCTGTCTGACTCTACAACTGTGTAACCTGCACAACCCTCCTTTGGCTCTAAGGGAAATTGTGCTGGAGCTGGATTGACATCAGCAGAGAAGCTGTTAATCATTCCCTTCCTAAGCTGTCACTGAGGCACTGTTGGAGAAGGACTCCACACTGAGCCAGAGCCAGTGCAGGCAGAGAGAGAGAGAGAGAGAGAGAGAGAAAAGAGAGAGAGAGAGAGAGAGAGAGAGTTCATTTTGAATAGACACCAGTAATTCTATTTTCTAAACAGCTGGAAATTAGGCCTGCACAGCTTTGTGTTTCTCTTGGCCATATCCAGCATTTTCAGGCCTTCTCCTGAATTGCCCCCTCTCCTCCCCTCTCCTCTCCTCCCCTCTCCTCCCCCTCTCCTCCTATCCTCCCTCTCCTCTCCTCTCCTCTCCTCTCCTCCCTCTCCTCTCCTCTCCTCCCTCTCCTCTCCTCTCCTCTCCTCCTATCCTCTCCTCTCCTCTCCTCCTATCCTCCCTCTCCTCTCCTCCCTCTCCTCTCCTCCCTCTCCTCTCCTCTCCTCCT
>JAGFZM010001108.1:201893-213138 GCA_017657215.1 Limnothrissa miodon
CACACACACACACACACACACACACACACACACTCACGCACACACACACACACACACACACACACACACACACTCTAAGAAAGGCTGAATGTAGGGTAGGCAGAAGACAAAACGGCCAGGGGGATGGTTGAGGCAGGCGAATGAGTTGCTTTGTCTGTGGATCTGTTTCCTCCGGGATCCAGTGTGTGCCACTGGCAGTGAACATGTTGGGTGTACACTCTGCAGATGGTGAATGGGGAGCTGGTGCCGCTGTTGATAGCGGCCGGCGCGGGAGGCAAGGCCTACCTGGAGGATCCCGAGAGCAGCCTGGACCAGCTCCCTCTGGAGCAATACGAGAATGACACGGCGGCCCCGAGTCATAATGGAAGAACGGGAGCAGCAGGTCAACTGGCACGCATGCACACATGCACATACACACACACACTCTCACACACACACACACACACACATGCATGCAAATACACACTCACACACACTCACACACACACACACACAAATCAGGCCAGGTTGGATTTCAGTCTGTGTCACTGGTTGAAAGTCTCTGCTAAATACCAGTGATCATACACATACAAAAATAGATGCTCATACACACATATTAGGTACCTAAATGATCCCAACACAACCACACATATCTCGGATTTTCCCTAAACTCATACACAAGCGCGCTCTCACACACATACACACAAACACACACACACACACACAAATTCTCTAAATCCCAAATCGCTGTTTCAGTTCAGTTTCCAGTGCTGGGTGGATATCTAACTGAACCTGTAGCTTACACGCGCACACACACACACACACACACACACACTCTCTCTCTCTCTCTCTCTCTCTCTCACACACACACACACACACACACACATTTTCAGGACACCTAAGACTGGAGATCCAGCTCCTGATTACAGTAGCTCTCGTGCTGCTGCTGCAGTAGCCACTCACTGTTGCTCGTCCCACTGTGGTGTGTGTGTGTGTGTGTGTGTGTGAGGGATCACCACTCAGCAGTCAGACTGCAGACAGCTTCTGGGCCCAAAGAGGGCCAGAGCCAACCGGAGGCGCTGTGAATGTGAGAGTCGAACCCCTTTGATTTGTGGGTTCCGCATGGGTTCCGCTCAACCACTGGCTACAGCCCACCAGATGTATTTGAGAACGTCAGTTTTAGCATTTATTAGGGCGGTTAAAATCATATCAATCTTCTTGGTGTATCTTGGTTCATCATTAAAATTGTAACAACAACAGGCTCAAATGAGGACCACACTAGAGAGCGTCCGTGAAAATGTCAGCTGTTAATTGCGCTAATTACATGTAGATGAATCTAGCTGAATCAGAATCGAATAGATGAGAATCAAATGAATCAACTGATTTGAACCAGAGAGAGATGGATGTCAGCCAGGGTTTGTGGAGAGAGTTATGGAAGTCTGCTGGTCCCTCAGGAGGTGGAGGCGGTTGGAAGGACTCCACAGCGCACCCGTGGGCAGGGAAGTCTCTGGCGGAGGGGGCGGAGGGCGGCTCGTCCTGTCCCAGGGCCTTATCCAAGCTGAAGTGGGACACCTTCGGAGGGTTCGGCGGCGGAGGAGGTGCCTGCACTGCCGGTGGGGGCGGAGGTGGATACAGAGGTGAGGCTGACGTTACAGGTGAACAGGTGTGCTGTCTCACATGTCCACTTGTATAGACAAACATATATGTTCAATGTACACACTCATGCATATACACACACAAACACGCATAAATACAAACACACACACACAGCCACACACAGACACACACACACACACACACATGCATACACACACACACACACACACACACACACTCTCACACACACAGACACATACATACATACACACACACACTCATAAGAACAGATATCAGCATATACATGGAGACAGTTTCACACTCATACTGATTTGATAGGCTGATATCTGGTTAGGAACACATGAAGTGCATGTAATCTGAAAGCATACAAACACACTCTATCCCTTTGGGCCATAAGTCTGTGGAAAAGCTTTCCGTGAGAAGAGTTCACTGAGGAATGTGCCCCCTTTCAGCAAAGAATGCGTTCATGCTCGCTGGCATTGTGCGGTTGTTAGGACAAACTCTCGGAAACATCCCTCCGTAATAAGTTCAACATGATGGCAATACCTGAAGAGCTCATTTCCCCCCCTTAGAACAGAGGAACGAGGCTCTGGGGGAAGCAAACAGGCTCTTTTGTCTGCTGTTATGCCCCTTCGTACATGCCCCAATGACAGAACAGATACCCCACTCTGTTCAAGGGTAATTACAGCGCATGGCAGAGACAGACTCAGCCTTGTACGAATAAGGCAGCTGTGGCCATAACTACATTAGGACCTGTTCAATTTTACTACCGAAACATCCTGATCAGGGAAGGGAGGGGTATGCCATGCTGCTGACCGGGTAGGAAGGGGTGGTAAGGGGGGAAAACAACCCCTAAGGGGGAATGAGAGGGGGGAGACAACAAAGAGTTCCATTGAGCCCGATGTGGGATTCCAGCTGGAGGAGAGAGAGCACATGGAACGAAAGAATTTGCACCCTTCTGGAGTGATGTGTCATATTAGTGCGACATATTTCATGTTAGAGTCATAAACATCCCGCATTTCTGAGTGACAATTGAATTGTATTCAAGGCTTTTACAGTGGGCGACTTTGTTAGTCATATGTTGGTGAGGGTTTAAAAAAAAATGTGCTGCGGTGGCCTGATTTGAAAGATTAGACTGATTTTGTTTTCTCAGAGGATCAAAAGCTTTACGAGGCAGTGTTATCTAAAATAAAGTCTTGGCTATGAGTTTGAGACTTTGTTTGCATGTAAGAGCAGTCGGTACTGTCACATGTTTCAGTACATAAATAATCGCTCATCTTGAAGAGAAGTGTATTTCTGTCCTTTTCACAAAGCTCCTAAGATTTAGATTCAGCGACCCATGTCATGCCAAAAAAGCTACTACTTGTGTCTCTGTGTTGCTTGTTTAAATTCCTGTATCTGTTCAGGTGGGAATTCGGCACAGTTTGATGACATCACAGCAGACGGACAGGATGGTGTTTCATATGTCCACCACTCTGGTGAGATATTTCTACAGCCGTTGGCAGGTAAGACAGTTATATTAATGTGTGTGTGTGTGTTTGTTTGTGTTTGTGTGTGTGCGTGCGCTGCTGTTTGTTTCACAAATTAGGTAGTCGACATGTGACCCAAAAGGAGGGACCTTAAGTTCAACTGATTTAAGGCCTCGTGAAACTTTTTGGAGAAGGTGCCCTCAGATTGTAAAAACTGTTTTGGAGTAGATCAGATCTTACATTTTTATTCAATAAAGAACTTACCCAAAGACTAATAAAAAAAACTGCTCTGACGTACATTCCATGATCTGATGTACATTGTTTTTCACATCCCTATCACTTAAAGGTAGGGTCTACGATTCTGAAAAGCCTCTGAGACAGATTTGAAAAAAGCATCCGGCCCCCCCAAACCAAATACCTCCCCTCACAACGATTCGTTCCGGGGTAGGCAGGGGGAGGGAGCAGCAGATTGCAGTTTGATAGATGCGTCAGAATCCAATCATACTGAACAGTCCGTTCTTTATGATTGGATAGTGTTTTTCCTGGATTGTTCGTTCTAGAGGTCACTAAAACTTAACTTTTGTGTCAAAACATTTAATTAATTGGTTACAATGGGGGTGCAATATGTTAAGTGCATGCTCCAAAAATCGTAGACCCTACTTTTAAGCTGCATCTGTTCGGCTAAATTCATAATTAAAGTATTGTCTGTCTTGTGTATTACACACATAGATTCATTTAATGTAAATTGAAGAAAGGCATTCCATAGGGGCATTGGTGACACAGGTGGTGGAGGAGGGTTGCAGGTTCGAGCCGCATCCCATCTGACCCCATCAAAGAATCCTTGAGTAAGATACTGATCCCCAAACCGGTGATGGGTTTGGCATCTTGCATGGCAGCCTCCGGCATTGGTGTGTGAATGGGAGAATGAGAGGCATACATGGTAAAGCGCTTTGAGTGCTCGTACTGTAAGAGTAGAAAAGTGCTATATAAATGCAGTCCACAAATGAAGTCCATTCCTACACTGTAAAAAAACAAAAATGTTAGTTTTTGTGTGTAAAGATTCTGTGCATCGGGTTGCCTTGAATTTTTAAGTATTCAAGCTTTTTTTTTTATATATACAGTGTAAAGGATTGGCTCCGTTGTTGAGATGCTAACTTGCAGTCCTGTTGCATACAGCACATACAGTACATGCATGCGCAGTATAAATGAATACTCACCCATATAAACACATAGTTTAGACCTGAGAGCTTTGATGCAAAATTTACTAGATCCATCTTCAGTTTTAAGTTGTTTTTATGATAATTTCTTAGTAATCTCTGTCAAATAACAGTTTTAATGTTATTCTGAAGCAAAAAGCCAAAGCTAAAACAATCCAGCTGGAGTTATAAAACAATCCAACAGGACTGATGATAAAGTTATATAAATGAATTTCTATAAACTCATCGCAAATGGTCAGAGGGATTCACATGTGCAGATGGAATGAGACAGTGGGCTCCCGGTGCTGCTCAATCAGTCATGCACGTGTCCGTGTGTTTGCAGTGATGGAGAGTCACGGAGAGGCTGAGATTGAGGTGCACCTGAACTGCAGCCACTGCCAGACGCAGAGCTGCAAGCGGGATGACGACACCCACCTCATCCACTGCCTATGTCACAACGAGGAGGTGCTGGCCCCCGACAATGTCTCCTGCATAGGTAGATACCCTCAGACAGTTACCCCAGGTACCGCTTAGTTTCTCTGATCTCAGATCATTTTATTCTCATAGTGATTCATCATCATCACCATCATCATCACCATCCTCCTCATTGTCAACATCCTAAGCACTGAGAGTGTTCTCGGCGTGTGTGTCGGTTTATACTGAACATCCTCATCTTTACTTAGATTTACATAGAGACCCGGAAGTAATTGATATTACCCATAGGATCTATCCTGTACCCTTAGAGGTACAATCAACTGAGTGGTGCAGTTTTGTACCTGGAAGTATTATATTGTACCCTGTGTGTACCTTTATTTCTCTGTGTGTAAGCCAGTGTGGGACACTTGGAACTATGGAGCTCTCCTTATAGTCGCTTATTCGTTTGTAACTTACTCCAGTGTCCTTGTTTTTAAAGGATAGGAATTGGTGATGAATATAAAAAAATATATATAATAATTTTTTTTTTTACTGAGAAGGTAAAAAATTTGTTGTGAACAAGTAAATATGGTAAGTAGTTTTTTGGTTACAAAATTGTAAGGTCATGCTAAGTGAACGCGAAGTGACCTTATGTTTACTAAATATTAAGTAAATAGTATAATAGTATAGTAATAGGTTTGTTATTAAAGTTTGGTGTTATCCATTCCATACCTTCATCCAGCCATGCTATCACAAAACTAAACTGTGATGTTACTGCCTTTGTACAGCTTAATGACATCATAATGCTGCTCAGGTGTGCTTTACCTGTGTCCTCTGTCTCTCCCCATCTTCCGCCTCTCTCATGTCTGACCCGCCAGTCACTCCGGAGCCCGTGCCGGAGGGGCACCTGCCGCTGTCGCTTATCCTGGCCGTGGTGGCATCCACCGTGGTGACGGGCATCGTTCTCACCTGCGCCAGCCTCACCCTCAGTAAGAGACTCTTCCAGTTCTGTGTCAACTCTGTGCCCTCCACCTTCCACCGCCTCTGAGCCCCGGCCGCTGCCAGCTCGAGCCCCACTGGGGGTGCCGATGTGGAGGAATAACAGGGACATTTCCACGTCCCTATTAAAAAGAAAAACAAAATGTTTGGTTTAGAAGACATTGTGCCATTTGCCATGATTTAAGCTCTTCAGTTTCTCTGGTGTCTAATGGGATGAGTGTGCTCTGTTTGGATGCATAGAGATACGTATACATACAGTACATGGCCTTAGATTTCTGTAGATCATAACAGTGTAAAAACCATTTGAGTTTTGTTTTTGTGTTAGAGGGTTTCCTGGCATTGAGGATGTTTGAGCTGTGTTGCCACTGTCCTTTGATGGTGTTGGGGAGCATTTAGAAGCACGTCGGGGGGTGGAATGAAATTATTTGGACAATTTGAGCGTGCCAGAAGTCAGCACTGAGTCAGAGAAAATGGTTTGGGATCTTCTCTGTGACGTTCCCCACAGAAGCTTAGAACTGTCGTAATCACAGGAATGTTACAGTGGCCTTGGAGCTGTTTTGACAGTGAATATATTATCTATGTGGAAGCAGAGCAGCAACAAAAACAAATCTGGTTCAGAAGCCCCTGGGCATTACTTCCCCCAAGATCTTGAACTAGTTTAGGCCAAGTGTTTTTCAGCTGTGATGTAGAAAATGACATTTTTAGGGTTCTTTTAAGGGATGACCATGAGCATTCAGGCCAAATTTCACAGATGCACTTTATAGCAGGGGTCAGAAGCTTTCCTGTCAAAACAAAGGCATTCTAAGTGGATTGTTTTTTTTCTTTTCTTTTTTTTTGGTAAGAGAGGGTTAGATAATATGCCTGACACCAAAGGCGTCAGTATTTAAGCTTTAATTAAGGCCTCCACAAACAGAAAACACAGCCACTGAAACATTACACATAACTCTTATTTTTAAATTGAAAATGTATCATAGTCCATCAGTTTGACACATTTAGTAGAATAATATGATAATATGATTTACCATGCTTTCTTGCTTATTTAATCACCTACTGAATCTATGTAGGGTTGCACAGATTTTAAAAGGAGTTAGTAGGGAATATGAATATAACCGGCTTTTAACCATTTTTTTTTAAACCTAGGCTACATTATTTGTGTATAAATGCTTTGGAAATATTGTAGATGAAATAACAGATTTACATAATATAGCACCACAACTGTAGTCTTTCTTGTAGGCTACTGAAGCTGATCAAATTGTTTATTTATGCTGCTAAGTGATTTGTTTTATGATTTTAGCCATAAATAATTTTAAGCCAAAGGACAGTGAGGGAACTATGAGTATATCTTGGTGAACTGTCCCCAAAAATGTGACATTTTTTTCTGGCTAAGCATGAGGTAGAGTCCTAGGCCTGTTTACGCTATCTCCAAATCGTATTATTTTTCCAAACAAATACCAATTTAGACATCAGAAACAGAACGTTTGGGCTTCATTGTATTTTGTGATTTTAACAGTTTGCAGAGACCTTGCAAAGCCACATAGCACCAGTATAAACTGTGTGATTGCTTAATATTCTGGGTTTATTTATAGCCCATGAAATTGGGATATGTGGCCTTAGGAAAATGGACTGCTATCCGTATGTGTATTTAAATAAGTGCCGTAGTCCACAAGGGCAACAATCTCAAAGTATCTTTGTCTGTCTTTGTGTTAGTGTATGGTCCAGAATCTCTATGTTGACTCAGTGACTGCATAATTGTCATTTTGACCCAAAGATGTCTGTACAAATAATCAAAGTAAACAAGACTCACTGTGTATTCTTCTATGCTCAATAAAACAAACAAATTATAATGATGAACCATGGAAAGACATAAGATATAATAACCTAGCGAGATTCGCTAACTGGAGTGGAGTTGAGTGTTTTAGACTCACAGCTGGTGTCCAGGTCCTTCTGGATGGTTCTAGAGGATTCTATGTTAATCGGAGGTAACTGAATCTGCCTCCTTCTGGATGGTTCTAGAGGATTCTGTGTTAATCTGAGGTAACTGAATCTGCTTTGCTACTGGGCTACTAGCATCCTCGTTGCTGCTTTACATTCGCATTCACTTTGCTGCTTGGCTTTTTTTGTTTTCCCCACTGTCAGACTGTCTGTCTCTGAAACTAACATGGCTGCTATGGATTCCAGCTAATAGCCACACACACACACACTAGACGCTTTAATGCATTAACCTGACTCAGACACAGTAAATTGAGTATATAAAACAAACAGCATAATAATGACGTGTGACTGTCCTGTCCCACTTTAACACTTTCCTGCTCTAAACTAGCGCTTAGCTGTGAGCACAAGCCATTTTGACAGCACAAATGCTTTGTGCCCTCATTAAAATAATGAGCAAAATGCAAAGTCTAAAAACGAACTATAGTTAATGTCATAAACAGGATTGGTTTGCTAATTTAATGCAATGAGCATGATTCTGAGCACAAACACAAGTGGCCCAGCTCAAAGCACTGACACATCACATCTGTTAGACAGTATTCTCTTTTCTTGACTTTGCACTCTGTCCAAGTTTAAAATAGGAGCCCTTTAAGTATTTAACTTAAGTATTAAGAGCTTAATGTGGAAAGTTTGTAAAGGTGATTAACAGTGTCTCTTCACCGGAACTTTCCTTCCAAGCAGGTTGGTAGTCTGTGCATGGCACTCCCCACCCTCCTCCTCCTCCTCCTATCTTATCCCCAAACCTGTCTTCCCAGACCCTTGACCCCTTGAACCCTCCACCCAAAACCACTCCCCCACCCCCCCCCCCCCCCACCCAACCCGAGTCCAGCGCTCCTGGCGGGCCGCTCCTGTCCCGTGCCGACGGCTCGACGGCACACAGGGGACCTCTCCACCTCCTCCTCTGTCCTGCACGCAGCGCCCCTCCCCTGCCCCGACCCCGGCCCGCCCCGGCAGACTACCAACCTGCTCAGGGGCTGTGGGATGTCTCCACAGAGGGTGAGTCCCCCCTGCTCTCCCCCTGCCTTTGGAGCAGAGGTGAAAAGGTCCAGTTCAGAAAGCAACATGTGATAGGACACCTGTATTATCCCTGAGCTAGATATTTAGGAATAGTAATATCTAATGTGCAGGCAGTAAGCTGTAAGCTTTCCTTTAGACTTTTCAAAAGTCACTCCACTGTGACGTAACTGGCTCAACGGTTAGTTGTGCTAACTGATTGGACCCAATTAAATGGAGTTAAGTTAGTGTACGGAGAGGCCAAGAACTGTTCCTGAGAACTTTCTGTACTGGAACCTTTCCCTCTTTGCTGTGGCCAGAAAAGATGTTAACACACACGTGTCTGTGCTGCCTCACACTAACGTCAACCACCAACCCCCTGCAGAGGCCAATCTAATTCTGGCACTAAATTTTGGCACTTACTGTAGTGTCTATTTTCCTGGTTGAATTCTTTGCCAGCAAGTTTGACAGGATATTGCAATAGTAAGAGGCATGAATTGAAGCCCTGATATCATCTGATACATCACTATACCCTGTCAGAACGGCTGAAGGGTATTTTAGTATTGCTATAAAATCTGGTTGGCTGAAAAGTAATGTAAACATTTGCTATTTTACATTTCTATGGTCTATGGATTACTTTGGGTAGATTAGATATTTTCTTTTATGTGCAAATATTTTATTTGCAAGACTGATAAAGAAAGCATGCATACGCAAACAGTGCTTATGCATGTGTATGCATAATGTTGATCGCTGTCAAATTCAGTGCACACAATAAAAACAGTATGTTCCTCTGAATGTAGGCCTCTAGTGGAAGTATCACAGGACTATTTCTTATCTTTGTTTTCCTAACCTTCTGATTGAAGATGTTGGCCATTCCTTGTGAAAAGATTCTGCTAGCCCGCTTAGATTTATAGTGACACCTTCCATATATGACATTTTTAGCTGAAGTCACGTTGGAGTTCTGTGCGTCGGAGAACTGTGCTTTGATTTGCTGTACCGTGATTTGCGACTTGGTCTGAGGTGCAGGCACTTCTGGGTATTTGAGGCCAGGATGTGACTCTTCTCTCCTGCTCTTGATTGCACAGAAAGAACAAACAAACAACACTTTTATTTCTTCATTAATCTCACTAGTGGACAACAGACATGATACATTTAATCGGCTTAAATTTTTTGGACTGTTGCCGTTTGCAAATCTTTTGTGTTTCGTTGTAGCAAAACAGAGTAAAGCCAACTGAAATACTATGTGTTCTTGTTTCTGTTTTTCTCTTTTGTCCATCCTGATCCCAACTCCCCTCCACAGTCTACTACCGGAAGAAGAACCACCTGCATGCTGTCCGGGTGCGGCTCCAAAGTCCGGAGTACAAACTGAGTAAAATCCGCTCCTCCACCATCATGACCGACTACAACCCTAACTACTGCTTTGCCGGCAAGGCTGCCTCGCTCAGCGACCTCAAGGAGGTGCCGCGCAAGAACATCACCTTGCTGAGGTATTCAAGACACTGCAGAGCTTATTTTACTGCACATTTTACTATACTAAGATGTGGGGTTAAAATATGACTGATTGATGTACATGGGAATACATTTCTCATATATTACACCGTGTCTATACACAGTGCGCCTAATATTTATCAAGAGATTGTGATTAGTGTTCACAATCTCTGGAAGGATCTAAATGCTGATGGTAATTATTATGACCCATCAAAGGTCAATAAACTGCCTCTTCAAATGAAATATACTAAATTAATTCAATTCAATTTAATTGAACTAAATAAATGAATACCTTTCACCTCAAATTCCTATACACTCCCTGACCTTAATCTTTGTCTATCTTCCTGTGTATGACTGCTGTTTGTGTTTCCTGCCTGCAGGGCTCTTGGCCATGGTGCTTTTGGAGAGGTGTATGAAGGCCAAGTCTTTGGGATGAATGGAGATAACTCAGCCATGCAGGTGGCCATCAAGGTCAGCACACCTGTCGTTTTATTTGTTTGGTTTTTTTTTACAATCAATGGGCACTTGACTGTTTAGGTTGTCCTTAGACACCTTTCAACATGATTGTGTGCACTGAAGTGCATTTAAGGACAGACATTTTTAGAAGTGAGCTTTTCTTTTCCGCTTTATTTGGGTTTGCTGTCTGATGCTTGCTTTGTAACTGGCAGAGCTAAACTGCACCCAACTGCACATTCTCACTTAAGCTCGAAATGCAATTTAATTTCGCATGGCTCTTTTCACAGAATCACACAAAGCCAATCCACAGCCACACAAAAACTACCAACAAAAACAGAAAAACACAAATTGAAAGAAAACACTGCAACTCGACCCATGACAGTACTTAAAAAAACAAATGCCTGGCTCTGCTGCCCCCCCCCCCCCCCCCCCCCCCATGTTTTTCTGACCAGCGTCCAGTTTGGCATGAGAAACATCGCCATAAAACCAGCAGGATGAATGTGGATAAATGCAGCCACTGTGCAGCATGTGATCGGCTCGATGTGACGGATCATTTGGGAGGACATGTGGCTGCTCACAGTGAGGGCCACAAGACTTCAGTACCAGCCCTCAGCCCAATTAAATTTGACGATTTGTAACGCCTGG
>JAGFZM010001108.1:213148-250409 GCA_017657215.1 Limnothrissa miodon
GTGCTGTATCTGGACCAATGGCTCTGTCCTGTTTGTCATGAGGGTCTTTACTTTTTTAGAAGGACTCCCTGTGAATCTCTTTTCGTGCCCATCACAGGTTTCCTTTCTCTTCCCTCCTGTGATATTGTTACTAGTATTATTATCAGAACAAATGCATGTCCTAGATTTGCTACATCCCCCATGTTTTTCTGACCAGCGTCCAGTTTGGCATGAGAAACATCGCCATAAAACCAGCAGCATGAATGTGGATAAATGCAGCCACTGTGCAGCATGTGATGGGCTCGATGTGGCGGATCATTTGGGAGGACATGTGGCTGCTCACAGTGAGGGCCACAAGACTTTAGTACCAGCCCTCAGCCCAATTAAATTTGACGATTTGTAACGCCTGGCCAAGATTTCGAGCGTGTAGGGCAGGCATGGGCAAACTAAGGCCCGGGGGCCATATACGGCCTGTTTGGCTTTTTAATCTGGCCCGCCAAACGTTTCCAAATTATATTAAATAATATTATTAAACCTTTATTTAGTATTTTCCCTGAAATGTTTGCAAACTGCTTTTAATAATTTTTTTTTTTAAAGCCCTGCATATCCATGCTTTACTACCTATTTAAGGCCAAAACTGTGAAATATAATGGACTTCATGTGGACTACATTTAATTTATATTACAAACACTATATCTGTCTGCTCCTGACACGGCCCCTTAATCAAACGTTATAACCCATTGTGGCCCACAACTCAAAAAGTTTGCCCACCCCTGGTGTAGGGCCTCCTTGTCAAAGGCTTTTCAGACTGTCCTGCGATAATCAAAATCAGACTGGCTATTGGTAGGCAATAGCTGAGAGTGTGATGTCCGTTGTCTGATTAAACTCTGATGAACGGTATTGTTGGTGTTTTTTTTTTTATTAATATTATTTTCCCTTTTTGGTCAACAGACTCTTCCAGAAATTTGCTCCGAACAGGATGAGATGGATTTCCTGATGGAAGCCCTGATAATGAGGTGCATGTTCCACACACACACACAAACACACACACACACACACACACATAAACACACACACACACGGGCGCAGCAATCAAATCAAATATACATTTGAATTGAGGAAGAGACAATTATTTCCAATTCTTCGCCCCACATGTTGTGTTTTTGTACATCTCCTTCCATTTGTGATATTTTGTTGATCAGACCCACAGCTGGTGCTGGTTAAAGTGAAGGAGGCAATGGATCTTCTTTCTGGACATAGCAGATGCTCTCCAACTGGGTCATACATTCATTACACTCAATGTGGGGTGTAGAAATGTGACAGGGTGTATTGTAGCTCACAAATAGTAAGGCAACCACCTGGTGTGTTTTAGTTTGAACACTTCTGTACCTACAGTAAGAAGTACAATGTTAGAGAGAGCTTAGTCAGGTTTCAACATACATACTGCATGATAGTACATAATGTGATTGCCAAAGTGCGCTACAGTATATTGCTCTAGGGATGGTTAACAGCAGCTCTTTGTGATTATGGAATTGTGCTGCTTTTTAGTATTCTGATTTTTATTTAGTTTTTGTTTGTCTCCAGTTCACATTACCATTTTTTCTTAATTAATTATTCTTCATTTACATAGGTGTGAAATCATTTGATTTGATTTGTGCACATTATCATACATATGTCTAAAAAAACTAGCAAAGGAAAACACAATCATTCAAGTTTATAATAATACAATAATAATAATACAATAATAAGTTTATAATAATAATAATAATAATAATAATAATCAGCATTGATAAATTAAATAATACATTATTATAACGTTAATAATAGTTCATTTAGACCTCTCCTTGGCAGATAGAGCGTATTCGCCTACAAAAAGGTGGCTGAGAAGCTTTTGTAACAGAGTATGACCTAGAGCCTTTGAGCCTCGCACGGTACTTATCCGTGCTGTATCTGGACTTTACATAGCCATTGATGGATACATTTGATTGAACAGGCCCATGTGCTCTTGAATGGCCATTCTTGAATCCTCTATTAAGTGGCTTAAACAGAGAGGAGCTCTCTCTATGTATCTTGTCGGTGGGTTTTTTTATATTAGATCTCCTGAATGGTTGCATGAGATCCGAACTGGCTAATTTAGCCCATTTCTGGTTGTATGGTCTAACGCAATGTCTGTGCGTTCTTCTCTTGTTAAAGTAAAGACAGGAGTTATTCTGCCTTTGGTCCGTGTGGAGCTGACGCTTATGCAGTGTGTTCTGTTGCTGGGATTTAACTTAGCCAGACAAACCAATGGCTCTGTCCTGTTTGTCATGAGGGTCTTGACTTTTTTAGAAGGACTCCCTGTGAATCTCTTTTCGTGCCCATCACAGGTTTCCTTTCTCTTCCCTCCTGTGATATTGTTACTAGTATTTTTATCAGAACAAATGCATGTCCTTGATTTGCTACATCCTCCTTGCTTATGGTAGGCCACGCTCTTGCAAGTCACCGTTATCTGGGCTTCTTGCTTCTGAAGAATTGGTTTGAAGACATCCTGGCAGTGGACAGACAGCAATGCCACTGGAGTAGCTTCAAGACATTCCCCCAATACAATTTCTAAAGAGATTTGAATTTGGTGCTGTCCGTATGCAGGGGTCTCAAAGTACCTGTGAAATGTTGTGAGCTGTTCATCCTTCACAGCAGTCAACTGAGGGTTATCATAGCAAAGGAACCATTGCCTTTGGGGCTTCAATCTCTGTCCGATGTAAAACAGATTTGGAGATCTCTTGGCATTGGAATGATCTTGGGCCACAGTGAGTTCCTGGAGCCATCGGATGTATATTCGTTGTGATTAATTGTGGCTCAAGATACAATAGGATGGGGAGCTGTATGCGGTCAGAAAACACCCCACAATCCAGGCCTTTGCTAGGGAACTTTGTGGCCTTCTCGCTGCTGCTGAGTGGCTCTTTTCAGGACCTCACTCTCTGCTCTCTGAAGAAGAGAGATAGGCTCTGAGGGCTCTTGTCTGTGGAAAGACTGTTGGCCACAGTGAGTTTGGGGAGTTGTTAGATCTTCTTTAGGTGAGGTCAACTGTAGCGGTAAAAGGGAAGTAGCGACTGTAACTGTAGCGATAAAAGAGAAGCATATTGATTTCCTGTCCGTGGTTGGGGACAGACTCCTCTCTCTGCCTTTGGGCAGCTTTCTTCATGGCCTCAGAGAGTTCTGCCCACTTTGAAGGAGAGATGGGCTTAGAGACCTCCTGGCAGGGGATGGAGGTGGCCTTGGTGGTTAGCAGGACCAGTGGTTGAGTGGCGCCATCTTAAAAAAAAAAAAAAGAGTTCACAATTCAGAACTCCTGAAGTAAAACAGTTTAATTATATAGATATTTTTCAAGAAATTAAGACTTATACATTACCTTCACTGATGAAAAAAGCAAACTACCCACAGTCTGGACCCTTGTTGGTGACCCTTGTGGCCTTTTCTCTTTGTTGCTGGGTCTCCCTCTCTGCCCTCTGGAGGAGAGAGAGAGGTTTGGAGACCTCTGGGCAGTGAGATGACAGTGGGCCACAGTGGGTTTCTAAAGTTGCTAGATCCTTCTTGGGGGTAATCAACTGTGGGTCGTGAAACCACAGGGTAGGGAGATGTACACGGTCAGCAAGAACCCCATAGTCCATACCCTTTCTGGTGACCCTTGCACCCTCCTTTCTCTGCCGCTGGGCAGCTCTTTTCATAGCCTCCCTTTCTGCCCTCTGTGAAGGAGAGATGGGCTTGGAGACCTCCTGATAGGTGAAACAGGAAGTCTTGGTCGTCAGCTGGACTAATGGCCGAGTAGCAGCATCTGAAAAAAAGGAGTTTCACAGTTTAGAACACCAGATGTCAAACAGCAGAATTTTATAGATATTTAAAGAAATGAAGCTGAAAAAAACAAACACTCTACAGTCTGTGCCCTTTCTGGTGACCCTTGCAGCCTTGTTTCTGTCCCGCTGGGCAGCTCTCTTCATAGCCTCTCTCTCTGCCCTCTGTGAAGGAGAGACGGGCTTAGAGACCTCCTGGCAGGAGAAATGGGTGGACTTTTGTGAAGAAATCACAAAATATCCATGATTCATTGCCATCCTGTGAGTCAAAAAGTGCAATATCTCAGCAAATCAAAGTATTGTTGCAGTCTCTTAGTGATATGTTGTGAAAAGTGAAGTTGAATGTCAACATTCTACTTTACGCATTCTATTTTGAACATTCTATTATAAAAATTCCACCCTTGGATGCTAGGTTACATGATGTCACAACATTTAGAACTCCCAAAATGATCCATTCCATCCTACTCTATGTTAAAATCAAGAGAAAGTAATTGATATTAGAAAGTGTTTCAAGTGTCCCAACATTTTGACATCTCAGGATTTGGTAGC
This sequence comes from Limnothrissa miodon, assembly GCA_017657215.1. Lineage (NCBI taxonomy): Eukaryota > Metazoa > Chordata > Actinopteri > Clupeiformes > Clupeidae > Limnothrissa > Limnothrissa miodon. The sequence continues at coordinate 217,504 of JAGFZM010001108.1, forward strand.
AAGTAGTCCCCATTTCTTGAGTTGAGTTTTTTTTTTTGTCTTTTTTTTTTGCACACTGGAAATAGGGCAGGATGCATAGACCTGTGATTTTGATAAACATTATTATAGCATTTTTATAGCTCATTTTCAATTTAATTACATGTAAATGTGGACCTAGATGGCCAATAAGTGTCATGTGGCCTGGTGTTTTGGTTTCTTGGGAATTACAGTCTAATAATTATTTTAAAAAGGAAGGGGAAAATTGGCTTTGCTTGCCGTGGTCATAATTAATTTTCAACGTGGGAGGTTGAATATGGAGACTAACTAATATAGCAGAGGCTACTCAAATGATGACCACTAATGAGCTTTGTTTAAAAGACAGAAAAACTGAAATAAATTGAACATTTTCTTATTCTTATTTATTTATTTTTTTTTTTATTGAACATTTCTAGTAGGCTAGAGAATGTAAATGTCCAATGTGTGTGTTTGTTTGGTCCATAGTAAGTTCAGCCATCAGAACATAGTGCGCTGCATCGGCGTGAGCCTACAGATTCTTCCCCGCTTCATCCTCCTGGAGCTCATGACTGGGGGGGACATGAAGAGCTTCCTCAGACAGAACCGACCCAAAGCTGTGAGTTGCCCGCTCTCTTGTTGCCCTAGGTGTACTGGAGTAGAGCGTGTGAGAAATAATTGCATGTTTACCCTGTGAGTCTACCATTATGAGTCTGGGAGTTTGCTAAGAAATATACAGTTGAACTGATTTTATTTTTAAATATGCATTTAGCAGATTTTATTTAAAACAACTTAGATTTGACAATTTGTCTACCCTAGAGCAACTTAGGGTTAAGAGCCTTGCTCAAGGGCACAACCGTGGCAGCTGTGAGGTACTGCGCTACCACTGCCATAAGTGATGAGTCATGTGTTGAAATAAGTGATTATCTAAAGTGTAACTAAAGTGTTACTCACTTAATTATGTTACTCACACACACACACACACACACACACACACACACACACACACAGACACACACACACACGCCTTTAACTTGGTGTTATTGGTATCCTAGAACCAGCCGTCCTCCTTAACCATGCTGGAGCTCCTGCACATGGCCCGAGACATCGCCCTTGGCTGCCAGTACCTGGAAGAGAACCACTTCATCCACAGGTTACCAGACTCTCTGTGTGAATTAGGAAACTAATGGATCATATAACGTAATGTTGATGATGCAAAATAGGCTGCATATCACCCCATAACATAAAAGGGCATGTCAAGTGATTTACATACTGTATGTAAGCAGATCCTGGCAAAGCAATGAAATGTCTATGGAACAGGACACATAACAACTGTTAACAACTATTTCACAATGCTTGTAAAAGAAGAAATTTTACATTCAACCAGATAGACTATTAGATTTGGGGAGTCTATTGACTTCAGCTGTTCACTTTAGCTCTGTGAGACTTTACTGAAGAATGTAGAATGACCACTGCTGCTGAATACCCTATGAGACTCGGAAATTGATTTTTGATTTTTGAAGCTCTTTTTTTTTTGTCTTGTAACTGTCAACTTTGTGTTGGATCTTAACCTGAGAGGATGGGTTTGGTCTGAACTTGAATAATACTCTAATCCTATTTATTTATATATTTACTTATTTATTTGTTAAAGAAAGACTCGGTAGGGATAGGGAACTGACAAATGTGTATTGTAAGCTTTTTTGAAAGGTGAGATACAGCAGCATACTCACATTGTTATGAATTTTGTTGAATTTGTTCCATTTCTCCTTTTACAAAGCCCAAAAGATTGTATATCCCACATCGTTTGCTTAAGCTTGGTCTGCTAAGTTAATACACGTCAACTTTGTGCAATGAATACAATGGCATTTCCAATAGCTGACTTCATACAGCCATGGCCATGAGGTGCCTATAGATTTAGCCATTATTGTTAATACATCAATACATCAATTGCAAGAAACAATTCTAACATTTAATAGAATTGCATGTGAGTGATTTTAAGAATTTTAAGTTGTCTGTTATTTGTCTCTCTTCTGCTTTATTTATTAGTTTTCTGTTCATGTTTCCTCTTGTAGAGATATTGCTGCACGAAACTGTCTACTTACATGCTTGGGCACAGAAAGAGTGGCCAAGATTGGAGATTTTGGAATGGCCCGTGATATATACAGGTGCGACAGAAAACAGATGTTTGTATTCTCTGTCATACAGCATATATTGCCGTTTTATATAATCTGATTGCTTATGCAGAGAACAGTTGAGTCTGCTGTCACATTTATATCTCACTCTGTGAGCAGATTTATGCTTCTCTTAAATTCCTTCCAATCCGTCACGAGAAATAAAGACATTCCCCCAAGATTCTAGTTGTGTGTCAGGTGCTTACAGAGCGTTTCTGCTTCCCAAGATTGAGACAGCATATGGTTGTTATTTTCTCTCTCCTGAGTAGTCTACTTGGAGAGTCAGCTTTGTTTTCATTCTTCAAATGAACGGTTTTAACGGTTTTGAGCCAATTGACTTCTTCAGACATGCTATGTTTTTTCTTTCTCCAGGGCAAGCTACTACCGCAAAGGTGGTCGCGCCATGTTGCCTGTTAAGTGGATGCCACCCGAAGCTTTTCTGGAAGGCATTTTCACCTGTAAAACAGACACATGGTAATGGAACACCACACCACATTACTTATTTATGTAGCACACAGGCCTGATGGTATTGTTCAACAATGCTAGTTAATGACTGTTATATGAATTTGATATTAGGATTAAATGTGTGTATGTGTGTGTTTGTGTGTGTGTGTATGTGTGTGTGTGTGAGAGAGAGAGAGAGAGAGAGAGAGAGAGAGAAAGAGGGAGCGCGTCTTAATCTCTGTGTTTGTAGTCTTGTGTCATAGCTTGTCAGATCCATTAGCTATGGGCCCTTTTAGTCTATAATCATCCCTGTAAGTCATCTGTTTACAACTAAGCTATGATAATTCTTCCACATGCCCACAGGACCTTTTGTAGATTCACAGCAGAATTGCCCCTTTCATGAGGTTGGGTTGAAAATTGAAAAAACTTTTATTTTGTATGTCAGAGTCGATTGAAGAACCTTTACCATGCTGCAAAACAAACAGTGTCATGGTCACTGCATATCCTGTCACAATTATTTCAAGCTGTTGTGGGCTGTGTTCCCTTGGAAACAATAAAAGACTTTAAGGACTTTGGCCTTCTGTTCTCGCTGTTGGCGCAAACTTCTATCTGTCTTGCACATGGTACTGGAATCCTCTCTCCATTTCTATTCTTCATATGGAACTCTGCTTCCCTCTGCAGGTCTTTCGGGGTACTGCTTTGGGAAATCTTCTCTCTGGGCTACATGCCTTACCCCTGTAAAACCAATCAGGAAGTACTGGAGTTTGTCACCAGCGGTGGCAGAATGGATCCACCTAAGAGCTGCCCAGGGCCAGTGTAAGTGACTCGACTCCATAACTGTTAAATTAGTCACAAGTTTGTTGTTTATTGTTTTGGTGAGAGTGTATTGAATTATGCCATTATTGGACTCAAGGATGCAAAAACATTTATATCACATGTGTTTAGTTACTGGGTGTAAAAATGTAGGAAAATTGTTTCTTTCAGTCTATTTTGCGCACTGCAAAAAACAAAACAGCTATGACAATTTGATCAGGTTTTTAAAAACCTAGAAATGTTAGGGCTTTGTGTGTGTGTGTTTTGTGCATCAAGCTGCCTTGAATTTTTAAGTTATTATAGATGTATTTATTCATTTATTTATTTTTACAGTGTGCTTAAATTAATGGGGGGATACTCTGAGTACAATCAGTTAATGTTATGCAATGATGACATAGTTTACTGGCAGTGAGTGTATACTGCGGCATGGCCTGTTGCGTGCAGTCAGTCCTCCAAAGTTTCCCTTCTCATCCTGCAGCTACCGGATCATGACTCAGTGTTGGCAGCACTGCCCTGAACACCGGCCCAACTTCTCCACCATCTTAGAGAGGATCAACTACTGCACTCAGGTACAGTAGCCCTCCCAACAGACAAGCTCCAAACGGGCTCAGGCTGCCATATTAGGTCAGTGTTTGATCAAGCATTGCTCCCTGCCACCGCTTGTTTGGAGATGCTTCACTTTTGCAGGCATCCTCATGCAGTGCCCGTCTGGCTTTGTATGACATAGACCAAATATTTATAAATGTTTCTGTTTAGGACAAGGGCCGTATACATAATAGCCAATAATTGCTTTACAGTGCAGACTGTTGCCTAGCGTCATTATTATTCTGTCTTTGCTGTGTCTTGACTGTCACAGAAAGACTATTTGTTTTGAAATGAGTGAAGCCATACTGCATTACATCAGGTATTTCTGTCTATAATTAGTCTCATGTTTAAGCCAGTAGAAACCTGCAGTCGACTAGCCTGTTGCAGAGCCTGTGAGTGAATAGTCTGCGTTAGGTTTAATACATGGGAATGGTTGTAAATGTATATAAAGCTCAGCATAACATCAATGGATTATTTACAGAGGGGAAGTTAAATAGATAACACAGTTTGCCAAAACTCAGAAAATCCAAGAGAATTTATATGTCTATGTAGTGTGAGAATAACTTATTTACCCACACAAATGCATTGTTAGTTGATACTTTAGTATACTGTCCAGTGTCTGAAAACTCTTGACAAGGTCAGGTAAGGTTAAGGCTAAAGAAGAGTTTTTCTGACTTTTGCATCTACTCCTAGGATCCTGATGTCATCAACACACCTCTGCCAGTAGAGTATGGTCCGACCATGGAAGATGATGGAGGCACTGTGATGCGCCCGGAAGGCTCCGGAAGTATGAGCCCCCTGATAGTCTCCCACTCTCTGTCCCAGGATGGCTCTCTGCCTACGGGTGGCATCAGCCTTGGTGGAGGGCTCACCCACCTCCCGCAGGCTCACAAGCCCCGGCTCCTCCTCCAGAGGCCCCAGCCGCTGCCCCAGGAGGCTGCTGCGTCGTACCGTGACGCCCTGGAGCCCTCCTGGGCTGAGTCAGTGCCGCCTGTGTCTGTGTGCTCCGGTTCCTGGCTTCACGTCCCGTCAGCCTCCAGCGACTTCCCGCACCATCGCCCCTGCTCCCGGAGCAGCTCCTCGTCGGGCAGCCAGAAGCTCAAGAACAAGACGAAGAACCTGTGGAACCCCACCTACGGCTCCTGGGTGCTGGAGGGCATCGGGCGCGCCAAGACGGCGCTGTCCCACACGCAGTCGGTGCCGCTTTCCTGCCCGTCCACATCCTCCTCTGCCAGCCCGACCGCTGCTGCCGCCGCCGCCTCCTCGACTACCTCAGAGCGGAACGATTCAGAAGCGGCTGGCGGTTGCCAGTCGTCTGCTGGTGCGCTGGTGTCCTCTGCAGCGTCGCCGGTCTCTTGTCAGACCTTTGCAAGCCCCCAGGGACTAAACACAGGCCTGTCCTCGCGAAAGAGTCTGATGGGTGGTACAGGGGGCGGGGGAGCACCTGCGGGATCGTCGGCCGCCGCCATGGACCTGGCCAAGCTCCAGACCTTCCCGTGTGGGAACGTCAACTACGCCTACGACGAACAGAGCTACGAGGCAGAGAGCCTGCCGCTGGTGGTGCCCAAAGCCGCAGAACCCATTGCCACCCACAGCTCCTCCCTGGGGCTTTCCCTGGCTGGTTTGGCCCTGGCGTTGCCCTCCACCTCCGGACACAAGCCCCTGGTGAAGCGTCATGCCAGCTATGGGCACGAGGACATCAAACGGCATGCCAAGCCTGACAAGCCCACCCGTGACAGAGACTCCGGCTTCTCCCTATCCGAAGACCTGAGCGTCACTCCTGTCTAGCAGGGATCAGCGTACTCCACAATGGCTGCACACAAACCCACCGCCACTAGGGGGGGACATCACAACACAAGCACTGGAAGGAAATTTTACACACTGGAACACCAATACACTGGAATAGGCCTAGGCCTGCTAAAGAAATCACAAGGTTGTCGTTTTAAAACTATAGAGCTAGTTAAATTAATAAATACAGTAATAATAAATATATATAAAATAAGTGCATATATTCAAAATAAAAGATGCCTTTTTGTACACATAGTAATGTTTCTCAAGTAGCCTAGGTACTAACTTCAAGGGTTGTAGGTGCTCCCTGGAGTTTCTGAATAGCATTACTTACTCAGTTAGACACAGGCAATGAAGAGCCTTAAGATGCTGTGAGAATGAATGGCGGAGAAACAAAAAATAAGAGGTTAGAAAGATGTTAGAAAAATACGAGGTTAGAGGATTTTCTATTTAACGGGGGTTGAGAAGTGAGTCTCATGATCAATACTGTGAAAAACACTAAGGATTAACCAGCTATGCACTAGTTCTGGTTTCAAGTCATTCCACTTGTCCTCCTGGAATGATAGCTGAAAAATGGAATGTGTAGCATTTTGGATTCTACTGAAAACAGTTGGATTTGTACTTCTGAAGATCGTCTGTTTGACTGTCTGATAGTGCTTTTGTGCTTTGGGGTTAATGGCAGAATGTTTTAGAGAGTGGGTATGAGAGTCCAATATTGAAGTTCACATTACAGGTATATTCTTGTGAATCTATTTGTGTCTGTATAAAGTGGGTTTACTAGAGCAATTGAGGGTCAATGGCTGCTTGGATTTTACACAGAGATGAATTATTTTTATGTACTAATAATGTACAAACAGCTAACCCTTTTCTTATTGGATGATACTGAGATATTTTCCCCATTGTTCCTGGAGTCCTGGCTGCCATTGTACACTGATTGGTACAACGGTCATCATGTGTTAACTGTCTAAGTCACAAATTTGTATCACAAGTCATGACCCATAGGTGACACATTAAACAGGATGAAATGTAAGCAATCATTCTAACTATGTGTGGTGGATATTTGGTGGATATCTACTGATAGCTCAGAGAAAACAAAATGTTTTGGTCATAGTATTACGTTCAAAAATGTATTACATTGTAATGTCTGATAGGGATTGATGAGCAGTGTTACCTCATATGCCTCATGTAATCGTAGAAAATAACACTTGGCTTTAAGACCCAACATTGGCCCAGTGGTAATGTCCTTTAGCTATACTGACACTGGCCACTGGGCGGCAGTATTTCCCTAGAGCGCATCATCAAGTGCTGTATCTCAGGCATCAACTAGTATGGTACCTACTAATTACTGCAATGATTTACTGATCATGATTAATATGTTTATTTCTTTATCTTAGCCCACAGTTTGTGTTTCTTATCCTCTTTTGTCTTTTGCAGGAGGTGTATATATCGTTTTTTGGCCGAATTTCCTTTGCCAATATGTTCAGCTCTGCTTTAGCCGCTATGCTCATGTCTTCATATGTATAAATAACAAAACCACAAAGTTATTGTATACACCTAAACAAGCCATTTTTCTGAGGGGAAAGATTCAAATGGAAAGCTTTGAAAACTACAATACAACAGTAACCTCCGTAGTAACAAGCACTATTTTTTTGCACATCAGTCTGCATACTGGGAAGACTTTAGACTTTCATGGGGAAAATAACAAATTTCTTTGGGCATCCACATTGTCCTTATCATTATTTTACCATACCACTACTAGTATAAACACTGTTAGCTGTACTTTAGCTGAGTTGTATTATTATTGTTATTTGTTGGATTCGTTCACCTCACCTAAGTAATCTACTGTATGTAGCTCTGCCATTTCCATCTTATACAGTATATTTATATATTATGAAAATCTTTATGAGTATACTTTTTGTATTTTGTTTCATGTAGTTGATCACTGCCAATGGTTTGTATGGGTCCTGCTATTGGGCCCTGCATTACCTGTTATTGAATCAGCAGACTGCAGTTTCTGTTAGAACGCAGCACTCTCTGCTCCAGTGCTTAGTTCAGTTGGGGATGTCTGTCTGTTTTATTTTCTCTATTTATCTATGTTTACAAAATAGCATTAAGAACTACTTTTGCTCCCTTTTTTCTGTTCCCCTGATGAAACACTGCTGTATATGGTTCCTTATTTTAAGAATGCCACTATTCCCATTAAAATTAATGTCTTTTAAATTTGTGTTGGATCAGTTTGTGCACATATCAATCTAGGTTTTGAGGACAGTGTATGAACTTGATAGCTAGTGATTGCTAGTTTGATTTGAGGTCATGTGAGTTTTTATTAGCACTGACATTTGCACACAAGGATGACAAAAAGGAACTAGCTTTTTCGAATTTACCTTTGAGGGAGTGCCCTAGCTTGCTTCTCTTTTTTTCTCTGTGCAAATACGGTTACTGTCACTCATACTATGTACACTCAGAGAATAGTTTGATCTGAGCAAACCTACGTGTGCCCATTAATGTACTACTAAATAATGTATCGAACTAAAATCCTTTGCCCAACTATTTTCTAGACATTAAGACAGGCCTTTATGTCATATGTAAAGAATGAGGGTGTACATAAATGGTGCTTTTAAGCCATGATCCCAGATGACCATAACACAGTCAGCTAACTGTTCATCATGTGTAAAATCATCTGACAGGTCACAGCCTTTACATTTAAATTTCTGCATTTAGCAAATGCATTACTTCACTGCAAGATGGCACTCGATTTCTAGCGACTTTTATTTCAAGATTTCCCTGGGATAAACAAATGTACAATTCATGCAAAATGCAAATACTTTTTGCATAGGTAACACAATAGTGTCTTGCTGTGAAAAAGTTACAAAAGAAGTGTGCTTAATGACTTTGTACTTCAATACAGTACGTTAAAAACATTTAACTATTAGTACTTACAGTGGATTGTGATACAAATTTTCTTTGTCATAAGAAGAAAAATCACTGAACTATAAGAGGATCTGAGAACCATGGAAAGGCACTGTTCTCTTTGTTCCACTGTATAGGAGGTGAACAGCGGCATCTCTCGTCATGCACTCTGGGATGGATTCATAGTCAATGCAGAGAGGGCAAATGCTAACGCTAACGCATTCAGCTACACAACAGCACCATGAAGTTCACTTCCAAAGTGTCACAGCATGGGGGCCGAAAGTAGCATAGTAAACGGCGCCTCTTCGGGCTGCAAGAATACATGCGTGAGTTGGCGTTCAAAACACACCCGCATACCTTGTGTTGACTGTGAATCCAACCTTCTTCTCACAATGAACAGTCAGTTGTTCAGAACTATTGTTAGGGCATTAGGAGCCTCGAGTGGTAGTGTTGCATTCCATTAATGCAATGGGTGTGTACTCTCCTACACACCACAGACACACTCGCAGTTTTCTAGTTTCACGACCACACATCACATATCCACACACACACACACAAGGAAGAATGTGATTGGTTGCTTTAGAGACTGCTGTGATTCAAACACAGATAATATTTCAACAAAATAATGTTTCTTGCACGAGATTCACGTTTTGGAAAGCCTTTTCTTGTCTGCTTTGTTCAATGGCCTTGATGCCCTCTTTGCTGTGACACGGTAGTTTGTTGATAACGCTTCCTTCAAGTACTGCATCGGCGGTGCGTGCTGCAGCAGTGTAACACTTCAAGTGTCAACAGAACAGACTGTGCGACACACTGTGGCTAGACTGGACATCATCTTGGCTCCTTGTAAGGTCTAAGGTCAAAGGTCAAGGGTCACCCTGGACCAGTGAGGTCAGTGTCTGGAGGAGGTTGTCGAGGCCCAATAGGTAGCCGTCCTCCCGGTTCCCCTCCTGCCACGGCGTGGAGTGCTGCAGGCTCTGGCCCTCCGGCAGCACCGTCGTCTTGCCGAAGTCAATGAGCCACACTTGGGCCCGACCCGTGTGGTCGTGGATGAACAGGAGGGAGCTACCAATGACCTGCAGCACAGCAGGGGAGGCCTCAGATAAATATACTTGTCCTGTATGTGTATGGATAATACGGCTAACCAGTAATGGTTGTCTTACACTGTAGAAAAAAAATGATGCCCCTGTTGCTCATTGGTGCTCTTTGTTGTGAAGCGCTATGAGACATGTCTTTTGTAAAATGCGCAATAAAAATAAAATTGAATTGAACTGAAAATTGAATACACACTTCCAACTAACAAAAGTTAGTGTACACGCTGCCTTACTATTTTCAGTAGACTAAATTTGAGATAACGAGTTGTTGAAAATGACTATTTTCAGTTCAGTATAAGAAATCGTCATAACTCATCTCAGATTTGGTCAACTTAAAATAGTTAGGCAGCCCAGAGACTAACTTTTGTTAGTTGAAAGTGTGTAATGTTTTACATTTTACATTGTACAGTATGTGTAGGGATAACATTAATGACCAGTACTGATTGTCTTAGCTGAATAATCAACTGATTATTTGTGTATATAACGTGAAATACTTTAAAAGGACAAAACCAGCATTCCATACTGGATTTTCTGGAGGGTACACTAAAGTTTCTAAAGTCCTAGATTACGTTGTTTGAGGCTTGTGTGCAGCCAGAGGCTCTGTTTACTAACCTCATGTCTCTTGAAGAACTCTGATGTGCTCAAGGCTTGTTTGATTTCTCGGAGCTTATTCACGTATGCATTCTTTTCATAGAAAGAGAGAAGGGGGGTGGGGGTGGAGAAAAAGATGTAGGGGTGAGAGAGAGATAAGCAGAACATGAGAGCGTGAGAGAATGGTGTTAAACCAACATTTGAGTTTGGGCTTTATTTAGGTGCTATCAGGGAAATTTGCTTTCAGGGGTAGAGTTGATTCTTTAGAGTTTACACAACACATAAACAAACATTTATAGGTTTAAACTTCTGTGCATTAAGTTGCCTTGAATTTTTAAGTCGTTTTATGGACAGACTAGGGAAGGTCAATGGAGACAATGACTACGGTTCCATGCAGAGAAAATTCAGAATATGATAATGGAATGATCAGTTCACATGACTTGAGCCACCAGAATATTATCATTATTCCAGTTAGAGCTGGACTATTCCCTGAATCTAACCACAGTCATTGTTGGGTGGAGTTGGCATGAAAGAAGCTGCGTGAGACACTGGAACTCGCTCAAACTGGAACTGGTTTCTCGCTCTAAAGCCACCTACCTACCACGCCACCTAATTCTTCTGCGTGCGTGAACAAGGCAGGACATGAGCCAGGCCCTCCTACTAGTTAGTCTTTAGACCAGTTCATTCAGTCATGCCCAGACACGGCGGGTGTGCACGCAAGGAAAGTAACTCAACTGGTGGGACTGGATGCTGTAAGTGTCACTCACGATTATATCGGTGCTTCCTCCGACGAAATCTCTGAAGACCTGAGTGACGTCTGCCTGTGAGTGTGTCCTCTTGAAGTCTGTCCTACAGGTGCCGTCTGCTTTCTGCATGCACATGAGAGAGAGAGAGAGAGCGAGAGAGAGAGAGAGAGAGAGAGAGAGAGAGAGAGAGAGAGAGATTTGCAAGGTCAGTTTTCAAAGTCATAATAACAGACAGACAGATGACCTATATACAGTTAACAGACCTCACTGCAGTTAAAGCCATCGAAGCATAGCAAGCACTAATGCTGTCAGAAATGAACTTTAACCCTAAACGCTATAGCAACAAAATCTGTCTTACACTACACAAGAAACACACCTGTCCATCAATATTGAGTTTGATTGGAATCTAATATCAGGAATTGCGTAAAAAACATTTTATACAGCAAAATATGTGACTGAAAGGTTTAGATTTCAGGAAAAAATGTGAGTAAAAAAATATAATAACAGTTGCTCAGCTTCTTTCCAAAGACTGATGTTGCTTGGACATACGCCCGCAGGTACCATGAGAGATACTATTTTTAGAAGCACTTAATTTATTCACTGACAATTTGCAATCATCCAATCAGATAAGATGAACAAGCTGTCATGTTATGTCCTAACAACACTTCCCAAAAGGTTCCCTGATGTAGGCCTGGCAGATCATCCCCTTAGAGCAACTATTAACTTTAGGCCACTTTAGACCTGTCCTGGAGCTGAACTGGTTCCCGCTCTGTGTCTCTCTTGCCTTGTTCTGGCGCCTCACCTTGATGCCTTCGATGCGGAAGCCCAGCGTGTGTGTGGAGCTGAGCGTCTCCCTCCACTGCATGTATCGGGGCTTCGTGACGGCCCTCTGGCTGTGTTCCTCGGCCGTGGGCGCCTGCCGATCCACCTCCAGCATCTTCTCGTAGAGGTCGCGCCTCATCTTGGGCCGCTCCCGCGCCCTCACCAGCTCCCCCTCCAGATATGTTCTGGCAGACAGGCAGAGGGTGGAGGAGGGGGGGGGGGAGCTCAGATGTAACACAAGAGGTGAGACAGACACAGAGCAGGCTTGGCTTTAAGTCCCCTGATGAAAATAAATAAAAGGGCCGGGCCTTTAGAGCGGACGTCTGCGAACACTCTTGAGGAGCATTCCGGGCTGCTGCCACGGACTTCGGCTCAGGGTGTTTCGACATTATTTAGACAGACTGTTTGATACCCATTCAGCTGTAGGAGAGGGACTTGCTTGAAACTTGCTTGCACTGAGGCAGTAGTGACAAAGCACAAGGCAATGCACAAACCACTGATATTTCCATTCTTGCTGCTAACCTGTCAGTTACTCCTTCTCATTTAGCATGAACATAAGTTCAACATAAAATTCTTCAATGTGATAAACGCCTAATGACTCAGTCTGAAGTGTCTGAAGTGTTCCCAGGATACATCTGACTAAATGTTATTAAAAAGCTACATAGCTAATGTATAGCATGCTATTCTTGTTGCACTGCTCCTTTTCTCTATCTTCTAAGAATTCTAAGGGTTCTCAGGGACAGTTATTTGTTTCACAGGTCCTGTGACATATGTACACACACCTGACAATTATTTTAGGAGTTAAGATCTGTACACTGTAAAAGAAAATACACACTTTCAACTAACAAAAGTTTATATCCGGGCTGCCTAACTATTTTCAGTTGAAATCAAACTTCACTCATTCAACTCATTATCTCAAGTTTTGGTCAACTGAAAATACTTAAGTAGCCGGGCACTAACTTTTGTTAGTTAAAAATGTGTATGTTTTTACAATGATCGGACAGAAATCTAAACTACATACTGCATGCATACAGTATGTGACCTTTAATTTTGGAAGGATCGCCCAACGTCTGCTGATTATTTTGGTTTCACTTCGACACACTCCCACAGCTTGATAATAAAATGAGGAAGTCGTGAGGGGAGTCCTCGTTGCTCAAACCACCACAGCGCAGCTTGACAGGGCTCTGCTTGCAGAACTGTGTTTGCAAGAGTGCGGCTGTGTGTGTGTGTGTGCGTGTGTGTGTGTGCGCGTGCATGGCCACATAGGTGACAAGGAAGTCCTCAGGGGCGCCCCATGTGTGTGCAGATATGTGGGTTTGTGTGTGTGTGTCTGTGTGTATGTGTGTGTGAGAGAGAGAGTGAATGCGCTAATGTGTGTGTGTGTGTGTAGGTCTGTGTCTGTATATATATATAAACACTAATGTGTGTGTATATGTGTGTGTGTATATAAACACTAATGTGTGTGTGTGTGTGTGTGTGTGTGTGTGTGTGTGTGTGCGTGCGTGCGTGCACGCCTGTATGTGGTAGTGTCTTGCATGCACAGGAAACCTGTGGCTGCCTGTCTGTGGAGTAAAGGCCTCTCTCTGCTGAGTCTCACCCTACCCTCTTAGCACAAAACTGGGGGGAGTGAACCCTAACCAGGTGTCCCATAAACCTGAGAAAGCCCGTGTTTTGTCTGTATAGCTAAACTTCTTACACAGGCTCACACAGACTATAGAGGGGGTTTCCAACAACTGTGGACTATGCATCTGTAGCACCGTAACATTTATTTGCCATAAAACATGGTTCCTCTGTACATGTGAATCCTTGTTGTCAGGAAAGATCAGGTCACAGTGAACTGCAGCTACAGTATCCACCATTATACCAATTACCACTAGAGCACCACAAAGCTGTGTCAGCTCACTTGCTCTTTTGTTTACCTTGTACACTAACAAGTGTTGGTGAAGCACCTGGAGAACTGTTTTTTCAATACTCAAATGACTCTGCAATTATGTGCATGCATCAACAGACACTTAAACCGGCACTAAGCAACATGCGCTAAAAGGCCCACTATGCAACATTTTTCATTTAATTAATCAGTTTCATACTGTTTAGGATGCTAAAATTAGTCATTACACGGCGAACAAACGGTGTAGAATGCGCCACCGTGGCCAATAGCGGTAGATACAGCACTTGCAATGTTCAGCAGCGCGGACCGCCTCAAATAGAATGCAGTGCAATACAATGCAATACAGCGGGCTTTAGAGGGAGCTCGTGAGAGAGAAAAACAGAATGTTGCTTAGTGCCTGTTTAATGGCCCTTCAGTCATATAAACTCGTCCTTTCCTGAAAACTTCCTGAAAAACCTGAAAAACTATTATTATTATTATTTTATAAAAGTGATATTAGATAGAAAACTTCTAAACTAAAACATGCATTCTCAAATCCCCAAGAATCTCAAAGACCCGTAGTGAAGACCCCATGAAATAAGAAAATGAAGTTAGAAGAATACCAAAAAATGGAGGTGGTAAAACAGCAAACAGAAAAAATCTGAAGATTATACAAGTGCTAATGAAACATTCTTCCTCAGCAAACGTATAACAAACTATATTCACGCCCTACCTGATGCCCATCTTGCAGTCCATCACATTAGGGCCTTCAAAGCTGCCCAGCAGGTCTGTCATCTGCAGGAAGGGCTCCCCGTCACTCTCCACCACACCGTGGTAAGCCGGCACGAAGCCAGACAGCGTGTCGCCTTGGAGACGCTCAAAACACTGCTTCTCATTCTCGGAGAACTTCTTTAGAACAGTGCCCTCGCTGCCTGCCTTGAAACTCCCTGTGTGGGGAACAGAGCAGAGTGTAAATCAGTCCTAGGGCTTGGCGAATAATCGGAAAGTAATCGGAATTGACATTCAGAACATATAATTGATTTCATTTTTCCTGGTTGATTATTTCATTTAGATTAAACACTCCCGCATGCAGAGTCACGTGACCCCGCTACGTTACACTACGTTATTCCCCCAACATATCAAGCATGGAGATCTTAAACATAATAAAATTATTGTTCCTTAATCATAATTCAGTTCAAATGTTCAATTAATCAAGATTTTGTTTTTTAGGCCAAATCGCCCACCCCTAATCTGTCCCTCCCACCGTGTATCTTGTTCTGAAACATTTTGTCCTCGTCTGCCTGATTACTCTCTACTGACCTCAGCTTCACTTTTATAACCCTCCCGCCCCACCTATTAATTTAGACACTCACAGTTGGATGTCAACCTCTCAACTAAATTGTGGTTTCACTTAACAGGTCACAGTGAACTCCAGTTAGAGTATCCACCATTATACCAATTACCACTGGAGCCACAAAGTGTCAGCTCACCTGCTCTTCTGTTTACCTTGTACAATCACAAGTGTTAGTGAAGCAGCTGGAGAACTGTTTTTTCAATACTCAAATGACTGCAATTATGTGCATGCATCAACAGAATGATGACAGGGGCATTCATCATTCAGAAGCGAGGCAGTATGTTGAGTGGTGTGACTCAAACCATTTCATTTTCAATGAGAAAGAGAGGGGAAGCCATTTTTGATCTATCTATCAATCAATCAATCAATCTATCTATCTATCTATCTATCTATCTATCTATCTACCCATCTATCTGTCTGTCTATCTATCTATCTATCTATCTATCTATCTATCTGTCTATCTATCTATCTATCTATCTATCTATCTAATAACATTATATCTTTAATATTCAGTCTTTGAAACTTAGTCTCACTTTTTCTTCCTTAAGTATTTAGTTGCCTCTAACTACCTTTTGAGCTACCTATAACTATAACTACCTCACAAGGGAGGGGGGCTTGTTAAAGAATTCGGCCGAGTTGCAACCAGTCCCAACTCTTCCATTCTTTCCAGTCAAGGTCACTATGCCAGTGAACTACAAGAGTTTTAACACAGCTTATTAAATGAATATTGTCAGTTTTTAGGATAACTAAGGGAACAATTTTTGCAAAGGGTATCACAGCCAGTTAACACCTTTTTTGGTGCCATGACTGAATGAACTTAAATGAATCAACTTGCTTAAATAAATTGCTGTAAATTATACCACCCTTTCAAATGCAAGGAAATATAATCACATGGAATCACAAGACTGTTCCACGGTAAACTTAAAAAATAACTTTAACTAAGGTGAGGTAGTGTGCCGTTTAATTATGAGGTGAATACAGTTTGCACACCATGAATGAGTCAGCAGAACCAAGTTAGTTTAAGGGTGTGCGACTGTACTTCAAGTCACACCCTTTCTGTAAACCTTTTCGAAAAGTGAGTCAACCAACTCTAAATCTCCATCAGGTTCAAATGTTCTGCTGCGTATGAGTTCTAGGACTATTTCAATAACTCGAACAAGTGAATGTAACTAGTGTATGTAACTAGACCAAGTAAATGTATGTATGTAACAAGGAAATGTAGTTTATGTCAATGTAACGAGAACAAGTACATGTTAACGAGCGTATGTAAATGTATTTGTAACTAAAACAAGTAAATGTAACTAGTGTATGTATGTAAATGTAACTAGAATAAGTAAATTAAACTTTTGTTAGTAAATGTAATTGTAACTAGAACAAGTACATGTAACTAGTGTAAGTAAATGTAAATTAAACTCATTAGTGTGCAGGCCAAAGCAAGTAGTAAATACAGTAAATTTAGGCAAAAATAAATGAAGGCAAAAGCATAATGACTGGTTTTAGAAAAAAGCGCATCTACTCAATCTGCTCTCCTGTGGCAGGCTGAATTAACTGGGTCTGTTCAGTATTTTCCATGTGATTTTTTACACCTAAAAAGGGTCCTGCATGTCAGCCTATCTGTTTCTGAGAGTAAGAAACAATGTCATGTAAAAGTGGGCTTCAAACATGTAAAATAATCACTGATGGCAAACGACTGACCACAGGAAGAGTTATATTCAGTTCTGCACTTCCTGTTATCCACAACCTGTCACACTTGATTACTTCTTCTAGTCAGCCACTCAATTGATTCTCAGACGTCACTTAGGCTTTTGCGCTATTTGTCCGCTCTCTTATGTAAATAGAGCCACAGAACTCTGAAGCCTTCTCTTTGCACTGCCGTTTAAATGTCAGTCCTAATCTGTGAGTCATCAGCTACATGAATAATGAAATGTATATCAGAAAAAACAAACACAATTAAAATATAAAAACATGGCATATTGTTATGCATTGTTTTCCTAGAGGATATTTTCCAGATGCTCTTTACAACTAGACTTAGACTGAGATGCTCCTATCTGATGTACGGCTTGGCCGACTGTGCCAATGGCAAAGACCATGCAGGGAATTATTGTGTCATTTCAGTGACTTTAGTTACCTTTATGGCCTGCGAGCTGGACCCAGGAGACCCGCTTGCGCTGTGAGACAAGGAAAGGGAGGTGGACTATGGTCTTCAACTTCCACCATGGCTTAGTTTGCTACGACAGACAAAGAGGACAAAAAAGAAAGAGAAGGAAAGAGAGAGAGAGAGAGAGAGAGAGAGAGAGAGAGAGGTTATATGACTGTTGAACAACTAACTAAATTACTTCTAAGAACTAGAACCATAAATCTTTTCAAGAATAATGTACAAGACACTGACAGTGGTACAAACAGCTAAAAGAAACAAGAGCTCATTTTATATCATACACATAAAAACAAGAAAAAACACAAAAATTACACAGTTTCCTTACTTCCTCTTCAGTACCCCAATGCTTCCCTTAACAAAACCATTTTTTTTTCAAAGCGAAAAAAAGGAGAAAAGGCTCCACATCTGTTTTGTGGTCACACCTGATATGCTGCGGCGATCAACGCTCTTTGTAACTAACAGTCAACCCCTAACGATTAGGCTTGTACTGTCCTGTCCCGAGCTTCTTGGCTACCAGTCAGAGAGGAACTGGACTGCTGGAAACGTTCCCTAATTGTGGCCATTTTTGACACCCAGCACATGGCCTGCAAACAGGCTGAAACACTCCACCAAGTGATGCAAATGTGAGGAAATCAAAAATCAAATCACACTCAGTGCCTAACATAACAGAAGAGGCAAAGACAAATGCCTGAAAGACAGGGGACAAGGCATAAAGCAAGCATGGTGCATCAGCCACGGTGTAATTCACTGTGGAACCTCCACAGTAACTTACTGATTTAGTGCAATGGAGTTTGAGTGAACGGGCATTCAAAGATCCGTCAGCACTGACAGAACATAAAGAACCACAGGGCAGGTGCTGTAGTGGTTGTATCACATGGCCAGGCTGTGCCGAGGATGTGAGTACGCAACGTCCTCACAACAAACAACTTGTGTGGGTGTAAATGTCAATTTTCCTTTTTGAGGTCAAAGCCGATCAAAAGTGCACATTTGTTTACAAGACCAGAATGGGCCGTATCCTGATATAGCATACAGCACTTCTGGTCTGTCATAATTATGCATAGCATGGCCTTTGATTGTGTTTGTATGTGTGTTGGTGCTGGTGGTGGTGGTGGAGGTGGAGGGGTCTTGTTTATGTCAGCCAGGACCTTCTGCAGTTAGCATTGTATTGTACACCATTACAATGCATCACATTCAACTGAAACCTTAACGATTGAAAAAATAAATATCTGTCTAGGAGACTGTACTTACTTTTAGATGCAGCTCCAAATAGATGCTTTGAGTCCTTTGACAGTTAATGTTCACATGTAAACTCCTATTAAAGCAGACTGTTTTCATATCAAGTGGTACTTTGAACTCCCTGATGTCTCCAAACATCTGTCAGCCTGGAAAAGCCAAACCTATTCCAGTGCCACTGTGACTCAAAATCTTGCTACACAGCACCAACAACTTCTGTTTGCATTTCTTCCGCATGACTAAGGAACACTGATTGCACACTTTTCACACCTTCAATAGCCTTGGCTCTTTGTGTGTCACTGGAGATAAGAACTGCTGGCAACTTTATTCCCTTTACTAAAAACATGCCTCAGAAGATCTCCCTAATATCTTCTAAAATGTTCAGCTGTACTGTTTATGTATTATAATATATAAACAATCACAGAATGTCTAGCTTTGAAGGACTGTTCTTTCTTGGACTAAATTTTCTTTTGCAAAAACGCATTTGTATAAGCCATATAACTGCCATTTGTGCTGAAAGAAGGCTTACAAAAATACATTTGTTGTACTGAAAATTGCTAAAAGTATCTGCATGACAATAGCCTGAGGTGTCAATAATGAAATTTATTTAAATATCTTATCACGAATAGCTGTCTTTCTATTTCAGTGGAAATTCTGCCATCTATTCCCATCTATTACCCTATCAGGTAGCGACTACTGAACCAACATACAGTAATGCCTCGACAAGTACGGCACTTTCATCTCTCTTCATCTCTGTTCCGTCTTTGCACTTTTTCTCTCAGCAAAACCTCCAGTGTGAGATGATAATCTCTACGGCCTGGTCCACTTAAGATTCCTAAATCAAAACTAGATACAGTGGTATTCCTTCGGCTGGTTTGCGTGTAAACATATACACAGCTATGGTTCATGATTTACTGTTGGATGACATTAATACACTCATACGCTAGCCTTCCATGACATATATACTTCAGTAAGGAATTCCTAAGGTTTTTAACTATTCTAGCAACCACGCAGGCTGCCTTGGTTACCGTAAATGGATTCCTCTGTCCTCTGACCGTCTTTTGTCTTCACTGAGTTATGCTAGGACATTTTCTGGGTTCACAAGGATAAACCCGAAGGAGTGACACTGAGGAAGTGAAATTCAAACCCTTTCAAATACTGTCAGTGACGCTTTTCTCCAAGACCACATGATGTGCACTTGAAGATGAGTCACATTTCAGTTCATCTTTCCAGTGACAAATTGAAAAACAGAAGAGGTTACAGGCTTTGTGGAGAATTCCATGATAATGTAGCATGTCACCATGTGTACCTAGAGCTGTGGATAAATGTTTCTGTGGTGAAACTAAGATACAAGCATATTTGAATATTTTGAATTTGGCCCATGAGACGTTAGCTTGTTGGATAAAATATTTTGTTTAGTGCACTAAATATGGGACTCAATGAACACTGCCAAATTGTGTCTTTAAACTGCAATTCAGATAAAACAGGACAGTGGCCTTCCAGAGACAGATTGAGGGGGACTTCTAAAATGAATGTTTTTGTGTTCTCACATGAAATGTCTCATTATCTCATTTACACAACAGCTGCGAGACTGACATTTAGCTTTGTATGCATGTGTGAACTACACTGTGTGGGACAGAGTGAGTGTGTGTTTGAGTGTGTGTCCATGCGGGCATGTATCATGTACATAAGTGGGTGTGTGATTTGGATGTTTGCAAAGTGCTTATCACATTACCTCTATATAAATAGTTTTGTTATATTGACACACCAGCTTGTGTGTGTGTGTGTGTGTGTGTGTGTGTGTGTGTGTGTTTGTGTGCACCCGTGCGCCTGTCTGTCTGTCTTTATCTGTGTGGCAAATTCATAGACAATGTAACTGACAACTAGGTTACAGTGTATTGCGCAACATAGTTTTTTTAAGTGACTAAAACGAAGTTGGCAGATCTGATCAACCACTCCGACTATGGGACGGAATAGATAACAGGCAATTAGTTCCACCTCAGGAAGTATACAAAGCTTTGATTGCGATATTGAGCAGTTTTTAAATGTCATAGTGGCCAAAGCTGATTTGCTCCAGATATGTAACAAAGCTAATGGGTAGGTCTATCAGGACTGTGTGGGCTAAATGGGTGTTGAATGTGTGTTCATGAGTGTGTGTTTGTGTGTGTGTGTGTACGTGTGTTTGTATGTGTGTGTGTGTCTTCTTGACAAAAAACTGTTATTTGTGGGGGAGGGGGGGTTAGAGAGAAAATGTGTGTGTGAGTGTGTGTGAAAGAGAGAGAGATCAGAGGAAAATCTTGCTGCTTACAACAATCTTGTCTTAAATTGCTCAGTTGCATCCATTGTTGTTGTGTGTTAGAGCTATGAGCCCAAAACATCTGATTAAGTCCAAATATATTTACATTTATGCATTTAGCAGACAGTTTCCAAAAAGATCTTTAAAATCATAACAATCACAGATTCTTTAAAGATCTGTGGTTATTTGTGTTTTGTGTGTGTGTGTGTGTGTGTGTATGTGTAAAAGAGATAGAGAGTGTGTTTGTTTAAAGGCTGTGGAAATCACAATTAAGGTCATGAGTTAAAAAATGTGAAAAGACAAACATAAATATGTTCATTCTAATCTAAAAAAAACAGTGTGTGTGTGTGGGTGTGTTATTGACCGTGTGTGTATGTCTGTGTGTGGGTGTGGCTATTTTCCCCCTTTATATTTTACCATTGCCTACTGGCTTGGCATGACTGAAAAAGATCAACATAGAAGTCGACAAAGGTTCAATTAATAGCCAAAGGTGTGCAAGCCTCTGACTAAACAGTCAGATGGACACAGTTAGATCCAGAGACACATTCTAAACAGACGAGCCCTAATTGTTTAAAATACGATGACAGCACAGGCCTTCTATGGTCGTAGTTGAGATGTGACTGACTGCAGGCATTCTCCATAGCTCAGCAGGGGCCAAAATCACAAGCAGACATTAAACAGATCATCACTGATAGCAACTAAGGCTAAATACTTCAAACAATTAATAGTCTCTGTGTTCATGTAAGTGCCATTGCACAATATGGACACAGTACAGCGGACATCAGTTTGGACCGGAGTTCAGTAATACTTCCAGTTTGTGTCATTGAACTATTCATGTCAAGTATTCTTTGGAAGTGTGTGTGTGTGTGTGTGTGTGTGTGTGTTTGTGTTCCAAGTATTCTGCTGATGTCTCAATTCTCATTTGTCATGTCAATCTAACAACAAGTAGTTTCACAAGTCATAGTCTATATATAAATAATGTTTTAAATGTTTTGTCAGAAACATTCCACTACTGAAGGAATTACTACATGAATACGTAACTGCCAAATCATAAAAAACTTTGGCTTGTTGCAACCACTGGAAAAGAAAGGTGGAGTTTCCTCTAGATGCTAGCACAGACAGGTCTTATTCTCAGTTTGGGTTCCGTGACCCCCTAAGATAAATGGAAGACAGACCAGACCAGTGGAAAATACTCTGCCCCTGTATGTGGCCTGCACTGCTAGCCACATCACACAAATGTGTCAGCTACAACCGGGCTCATGGTTAACACACAATAGAGCATGAGTTGTCTGAATTCTTCTTTTAATTTGACAGATTATAATGGTCACTCTATTCTTTTAAAAAGTGCCATAAAACTCTTCTAGTCAGAAATATCCATCCATCGATCTAATCTGCCCATCATTCTAATACCATTATACACATGTAATAAAATGAGTGTAATACATATTCTATATCATGACAAGGTAGGCAAAGCAATAAAGTTGATATAGCCTAAGTGTAAAAAACTCAGCACAATCATTTTCAATCATTTGGAAATGTAATACAGCTTGCCCTGTTTGGATATGTGCATCTTATATTCTTAAGGTATCAGTGGCCTAACATGTGCCCCGTGTCCCAAAAATTCCCCACCTAATTGCATTTTCAAATCTAATGTAGACAAAATAAAATGTCTGTGTTTGAAAGTTGCCCCAAATCCAGTAAATGAAAACATCAACAATTATTGTCAGACCTGTCAGACCATTCATCTGATGTGAATAAAATTAAGTTACAAGCTGTTGAATACTCAAAGTAATAATAAATAAGCATCACTTATCTTTTTCCTCCAATGAAATATGTAGGCCTAGAAAAAAGCATAGAAACTGGCACACGCCTAGCCTAAACATTCACAACCTAATTCAAGAATCCATGCAAGATCCCATTCCTGTTGCAGAAACGTTGCAAATATTGCTCCCACTGCTACTGCTAAGCGGACTAACACGAGTAAGGCAACATGTATGTCTATAATAATCTAATATAATAATTGCAATAATTTTCTTATCATGGCATTATGTTAGCCTATATATCAGTATGGCCCAGTGAACTATCAACATGCGTCAAAATGTCAAAAGGAACTTACTTCTCCGTGGTCCACCAGTTGCTCCAGGGTGACGATTCCTTTGCTCTTTGTCTCATTATCACTAAGAACATCATCCTCAGATTCTTCAAAAACAGTTGATGAACCGGTAGAGGAGATGGAAGAGTTTGATAGTTTGCGTCGTAGCGTTCCGTTTACCTCATCCCAGTCTTCTAGTTTCATCTCCCTGGGACATGCATCATCTTCGGGGGTAATAGTAACCTGAGGAACGCGACAAGTCCTTCGGGCTGCCAACGCCTCAGCTCCGCAAACCTCTGCTTGCCCACTTGTTGAGCCAGTTTGCTCCGCCATCTGTAACAGTTCATCACAAATCTCTGTCGCTTTCAGGTTTGCTTTGCGCTCCCTAGCTGACCCGTCGCATTTTCCAGATTTGGAAAGCCCTACCTCTCTCAAGGACCTCCGCCTTTCCTTCGGCATTGGCAATTTAGGACGCTCAAAGTTGAAGTAGGCTGGTAGAAATGTCTCTTGTATTTCTCGCTACCAGAATAATTTAGCTAAGTTGCGTGTAGTATTTTTTCCATTTAAAGTTCATGCTGTAGGTCCATTAATCTATATTTCTAACTTGCAAGATAATGTTGCAAGAGTGAGCGTTTGTTTTATTAATCAGTTACTGGCGCTCGATGGTGAAGCTGTTAGGAAGCCTGATTATAGGGAATCCCTCACTCGCAGGCACGACAAAACGTCAACGCGGTTTGGTTTAGATCTCAAGGTCATCTTCCGCATTTGAATGTTTCCCCCTTCTCTTCCTGACTTCATTACCATGTGTTTGCTTCGTGCTGTAGTAGTATTCATTTCCTCATTCAGTGTCAGGCTACTGTTTTCGACGCATTAGCCAACCTAACATTTTAAACGGTTTTCTCAGCTGCTGATACAAAATATGGTAATTAAATTCTTATCTAACGATACGCAGGTCTATCTCTGCAGGTGTTTTTGTTGTTGTTGTTGTTGTTTATTCAAGTGCAACTTTCTGCTCTGGACAAGTGTCTGATAACTTTCCAATGAACATCAGAATTTTGCATCGCCAAACCATACCTCTGATTTTGCAAATCCATTTAATTCCAACCCAGCACGCTAGGTGGCAGTAAAGTGTCTGAACGCAAGGTGAAGTTGTTATAGAACTGTCGAAGAATAGCCTCTCACAATTAGAGATTGTTACATAGCAGTTGTGTAGTTCTCCAGCTCGTTTTGACTATTGAAACGTGTTGATATTTAAGTAAACTTGCCATTAATCTCAAAATGTTTGCTGTCAGGAGGGCTCTGTGCGGAGGTTTTAAATGTGTAAGGGTATCAAGACGTGGATGCGCCGGTGCCATTCCTGTGGACGATGTAGTGAATGGTCTCACAGATGACCAAATACAGGTAATTTTGCGGTCGTCTCTGCATTGACGGCGTTTGAGTTGTTGCACACATTAAACATTGAATTGCAGCACACATTAAACATTACTGAGGCTCAATAATGTCCACTTTCTTGCACTGCATGAAAAGATTAAATGAACACTCTTAGCTTGCTCTTTGCTAACTGGTTAGCTCATATGTTGAATGTGACATAACAGTTGAAAACAACTAACGTAAACGTCAAGACATGATTCTTTGCGATGTTAGTGGGTGGTTTTACGAATGGCTGTGTAGCCAGCTGATAAACTAAGTTAACATCAAATTAAATTTAAACTTCCTGAAGAAGTTGCTGTAATATTTAAACAACTTGACCTTGTGAAATGTCATTAATAATGTATCCCTTTAAAGCGTACCTGACATTACGTAAAAATAAATTATTGTAGGACAGCTCTGACTAACTGTTAAGAAAATGTGTGGTCAAGAGCGATATCGGGGCTAGGGGTCATTCGAGTATATAACGTAACGTTAGCATAGATGAAAGGGGTGGGAGCATGGAAACTTTTTTGATTGGGTGAGATTTTTCTTGACGAATTTATCCTCAAGCATATTTCATCATGATTAACACAGGCTATACAATATTGAGCTAAGTATCTAGACTAATTCTTTTCTATCTTTTTCCAATTATGTTTTTGGCTCCTAATCATTGCGTTTATGTTATTTAGCTGAGGCAGACTGTTCAGAGATTCTGTGCGGAGAAACTGGCCCCCTATGCAGATGAAATTGACAAAGCAAACGATTTCAAAGGACGGAGGGTAGGTTACCCCATCACTGCAGGGGAACTATTTGTTTTGGTATTTGGTATAAAATATGCACAATTGAGTAATATGCCTTCAAAGACATGGATGCATCTTTGTCTCAGGCAGTCTAGTGAAATCTAATCTAGTTTCTACTCCTAGGATGCCGTCCAAAATGGCCTAATGTCTACCGTTGATGTATTGCTAAATATTAATATACTTTTGAGACAATAGTCTTTTGTGTATTTCAAATGAAATGAAAAGAAATATACAATAATTTGAAATAATCGATTATGTTTAAACAGCAATTTTGGAAGGATATGGGGGAGATGGGACTCCTTGGGATAACTGCTCCTGGTAATACAGATTACTTCTTCTCTTGCATGAAAAAATACATTTCTATATGAAAATCATAAATTCCTGCCTTTATGAAATTATAAATTCCTGCCTTATGAAATCAATCTTGCCTTCTGAAGTGATGGGTACCAGTATGATTGCCTAGCTGAACTAACTTGTGTAGTGACACAGGTGCCAGAACGTGTACTAATGTACTTAAAGGGATAGTTCGGTTTTTAACACATTGATCCCCTTTCACAGGTTGTCTAAAATGAAATAAAGTGGTTGACACCAAAATCTTGATGATTGCTCCTGTCTCGGCTATTTGGGAAATATAGAATCGCCTCTGCCTGCCTTTAAAATGGCTAGCAATGGGCATGTGTTGTTTCTATCCTTAAAACACTGGTTTTGAAAAAGTGCTACGCATGGAGTGATTAGTGGCGTTTGCTGATGTTCAACCCAAGTATCGTAGCAAAATACAGTTTCTGTCATGTTTTATTTGCCATTTTGTAAGTCCCATAGGGATCTATTTGCTCCTTCATATAAACAAAGTGCCAAATAAAACATGACGGAAGCTTTATTTCGCTACAATATATGTTTTGGAACATCATTGAGCACCACTAACCACTTGGTGAGTAGCAGTTTTTTAAAACCAGTGTTTTAAGGATAGAAACAACATATGCCCATTGCTAGCTATTTTGAAGGCAGGCAGAGGCGATTCTACATATCCCAAATAGCCGAGACAGAAGCAATCGTCAAAATTTCGAAGTCAACCACTTTATTGCATTTTAGACAACCTGTGAAAGGGGCTTAATGTGTTAAAAATCGGACTATCCCTTTAAGTTCAGTAATGTCAACATCTTCAACAACAACAATAATGTCAGATCTTGTTTTTTGTTACACCTGAAGGAAATTTGGGGATACGGTTTGGTCACTTTAGTCAATAACAATGTTATTTTTTGCTTATATTTCATGCCTTATTAACATTGATGTACTGTTATTACTAGCTGTATTTATAGTGTTATATGTGTGATATTGCAGTGGAGGTTGGCGGCTCTGGTCTGGGCTACCTGGATCATGTGCTCGTGATGGAGGAGATGTCCCGTGTTTCTGCTGCCATTGCTCTTAGTTACGGAGCCCATTCAAATCTCTGTGTCAATCAGTTGGTTCGGCACGCCAACCCAATGCAAGCGGAGAAATACTTGCCCAAGGTGTGAAATCTAGACACTCACATACATGGACATATGCACACTTCAAATGGTTACTTGAACACCATCAAAAATGGTCAAAGCAGGTCATGAATACGGGGATGGGTGCGGCATTTTCATCTTCAGCTTTAAGTGCCTTGCTAATTTCCTCTCATCCCTGATTGAAGGTCGTTGTCATCACCTAATGTGGAACCCCCAAGATCATGGCTCATTCAGGCCTTAGAAGGCACACTAATAGAAACATTTTTGTTGTTTTAGTCATTCAGCTAAAACATTGATGGTGCAGTTACCCCTCAAATGTACATCATGTTCTGTTGTATGAAAATGGTCGGATATAACTTCATGTAAGTGAGATATTTTAGGGCTGGGCGATTTGGCCTAAAATCAAAATCTTGATTAATTGAACATTTTAACCTGATTACGATTAATGAACGATTATTTTATTTATTTATTATTTTGCCCTCATAGTTAACTGACAAGTTTTCTACAGTAAATATGCTCACATATTACAAGTGGGAGATGTCAATTGTCTCAGTTTTTAAGCTCCCCATGCTCAACATGCCGGTGGAATAACGTAACAGAGTGGGGTCACATGACTCCACACGCAGTAGTGTTTTTGAAGGGAAATTAATTGAAATAATTGACTTGGAAAAATTTGATTATAGGTTCTGAATGTCGATTACGATTACTTTTTGATTAATTGCCCAGACCTATCATATTTTTATAAAGTTTTGCTGATTATGCATTACACTTCATTTTGTTGCTCTCACAAATGCAGTCATTGCTCTTCAATGTCATTCTGATTGAGAGAAACTTTTCTAGCTATTCAGCCTTCAGTGTTGGATGAAAGGAAAGGAAACGTGACAACTTGATTTTGAGTCTTCATCCCCTTTGTTGGCGGTTGATTTCCGAGTGGATTTAGGCCATCTCTGGCCCAGATCTGTTTGTGAGACAGTTGCTACAGCAATGATTTTACAAAACATACTGGTACATCATGATAGTCTTTTGTGAAAGCTTCGTTAATTTGTCTTAAACTGTAGGTTTTTATCTTTGTTAAATTTCAGCACAACATTGTAGGGCAGGTTTGAATGTATCTCAGCTTGGGTTACACTTAAATATTGAATGAAACAACACTGAACTTGCTGTATACCAACACTGCATTGACATATTTTATCATTGAGTGATTTACTTTGGCAGGTGACTGTAGATGTGCTTAAAACGAGATAAGTGAGTCAGCAAGGTATGTTGGACTGAGAATAAGGCTTCGCTGTGACATGAAGGCGTTCTAGACTTGGTTGATTACTATGGTGATTTGTACGGCAAAGAGAACTACTCCGAAGCAAGAAAAAGTTGATGATTTTAACAGTAGATTTAACACAGAATGAGATGAAAGCATGTCATTAATTTTGATATGTTGTCTCCCCTAGATAGCCTAGATTGTTACCTTCTTTGTCTAAGTCTGATGGTGTTGTTTTTAGGTTAGCTTAGTCTGTTAGTGTTTTTTTTATTTTTTTATTTTTTACTAATTAAAAATTGAATCTTGTGTAGTTGAACCATGAACTAACACTGATATTCTTAGAGCCGTCCATGTAGTACCTTTGATGAGTAGTTTATGATTTATTCAGCTAGCTCAGCTCACACAGAGAAAGTTATGTATGACGACTTGCAATATAAATATACATGTT
Organism: Limnothrissa miodon; assembly: GCA_017657215.1. Classification (NCBI taxonomy): domain Eukaryota; kingdom Metazoa; phylum Chordata; class Actinopteri; order Clupeiformes; family Clupeidae; genus Limnothrissa; species Limnothrissa miodon. Next base: position 245,853 of record JAGFZM010001108.1, read on the forward strand.
TCTTTTTTGGGTGTTTTTCACCTATTTAATGATCCTTAAAAAATGTTTTGATTTTTGGATTAAGTAGCTGGATTTGGATTAAGTAAGTGAGGTCAAAGGTGAGATAAGGTGTTGTGTGCTCATGTCGTCCTGTTCTAGCTAATGACCGGGGAACACATCGGAGCTTTGGCCATGAGTGAACCCAATGCAGGCTCTGATGTGGTCTCAATGAAAACAAAGGCAGAGAAAAAAGGTGAGACTCTTGTTCTCTTCACACATATAGTGTGTGTTTAAGCACCATTTCTCAGGCTTTCAGAAAGATCAAACAGGTCCCTTATTCAACATACCTCACCTGACTGTCTTGGTCATAGTCTTTGTGTCGAAACTCACACAAACAAAGCTTTGAAGTCATTTTCTTCAGCCACAAACAGACTTCTGGTACAATTATCCTTTTTAATGTCTGATCCATCGTTACTTCCTAGGTGACTACTATGTTCTCAATGGCAATAAGTTCTGGATCACTAACGGGCCAGAGGCAGACGTTCTTATAGTCTATGCAAAGACAGATGTTTCTGCTGCGGCTCGCGGCATCACAGCTTTCATCATAGAGAAGGTATGGAAATTGAATTTTTGTCTAATACAGTGTAAGGATATACGGTAGGGAGCTATGTTGTTTTTTTGCTCTGTAAAAATCCAAATTCTCTGAATAGAATGGAAGGATACATGAGTGTTCTGTCTTTACCCCTGTAGGACATGCCTGGGTTCAGCACAGCACAGAAGCTGGACAAGTTGGGCATGCGCGGGTCCAACACGTGTGAACTCGTTTTTGAGGACTGCAAAGTTCCTGGTGAGTGTGTCAGTGTAGAGAAGGCAATCCAGAAGACAGAACTGTGTTCTACAAGTGTGCTAAATTGCTTGTGGAAAGTGTGCTGTGCAGTGTGTCGTGTTACAAAATACCAACCTGAGTAATCAACACTGTTTGTGTCTTTAGTTTTGTCAGACTTTGTGAATAGAGTTGTTAATAGTCTCAAATTTGTGCCAAATTAATCACTGCTTGTTTACTTACTTACTTTGAAATAGTAACATTCGCTCATTGTCTGTAGCAAACACATTAAATATGCATTGCATTGCAGTGCAATTTGGCGACACCAGGAGGAACTAATGTGTATTAGTCATTCAATTCCTTTGGAGGTTTTGCAGTTTGTTAGTCTGGTAAATAAACCAGACCTTCATTCTACACTTTCGTACAGAGGTCTAGCCACTTTTGGTGTAATTGCAGTAACTCTTCAAAAGTAATGGTTCACAAACATAATGTTCACAAACATAATGTATATTAATGGATTAACTAAGACCACAGCACTGTTATCTAGTGTTATTGAATGATCTCTGTTAGCTTAAGCAGAGTGATGCTTAAATGCTCTTGTTCAATGTACGCCTTCAACTTTAGTTGATGTGCTTTTAATTCAAAGGTGAAATCTGCATCTACCTGCAAAATAATGGAAAGACGTCACTGTAATGCAATCCCACTTTTTAAAATTTTGGTTACAATTTCTGGTTTAAATTCACATTTTGAATGAAAATGTGTCTTTGTCTGGTAGAGGCCAATGTCCTGGGCAATTTAAACAAAGGTGTATATGTTCTCATGAGTGGCTTGGACTTAGAAAGGCTCGTACTGGCAGCTGGACCTGTTGGGTAAGTGGTTCAAAAGAAGTTAAATAGACCAATGAAACACTTGTAGTAAGCAGATTTGCATGCATAACAGTGATGCATGTACACCAGGCCTATTCAGTTGGTGGGCCGTGGGCCACAGGGGGTGCAGACGACGCTCCAGCCATAAAAGTAAAAGAACATTCACAAGCCTCCAGAATGTAACTTAATTGTTTCAGAATTAAGAGTTTCTACTACTTGTTAATGACTGCTGAAAACGTGCGGCCCAACTTAAGATCTTGGTTTTGAAATGTGGCCCAAATGAAATTTTAATTTAATAGCCCTGATGTACACCATCACCAAGATGTATTTTACAATAATTGACCTTTTCATTAAAATGTAAAAAGTTCTCCAAAAACTTTAGCATTGAGCTGTAAGATGTTGTAGAGTTCTGTTTCTGTAAGTGTTTGCTGTTTGCTTCCCAGCATCATGCAGGCAGTGTTAGATTATGCTGTTCCATACCTGCACGTGCGACAAGCCTTCGGTCAGAAAATTGGTGAATTTCAGGTGAGAGCTGTCTAAATGTTACTTTTCTGTACTCTCTCTCTCTCTCTGTGTCTGTGTCTTTCTCTTTCACACTCACTCACTCACTCTCTCTCGCTCTCTCACTCACACACACACACACACACACACAAAAACTTTTGCAAGTACTATGGGAAACATAACGGAAGGTGTATTAATGCGTATTTGTTTTTTAATAAATAAAAAACTGTGTGGGTTGTAATGCTTGTTCTTTGTTTCTTTTGTCTCAGCTAATGCAAGGCAAGATGGCTGACATGTACACACGCCTTAGCTCATGTCGGCAGTACCTCTACAACGTGGCCCGTGCTTGCGATAGAGGCCACTTCAGCGCCAAGGTAACTCATCAGATCCCTCTTTTGCTTTGTACTTGATTTCATCTCTGTTTTTTCATTCAAATGTATGCCATGCTTCTGAGAAGCACATAAGACCTAACTAAGGTGCCGTTCACACGGAACGCGCTTCTCACCTCCAAAAAAGCCAACTATGTCGCAACATTTAAAAAAACTCAACATTTGCAAACCGGTTAAGAACGTGAACGTTGCTACACAACACCTATTGTTAATAAAAACGCAACCTCAAAAGTTCACCCATTTTCAACTGTGAGCGCCTCGCGTTATTAGAAGCCTCACGTTTTTTGAAGGAGACACAAGCGGCAAAAAAAGCCAAACGCATCGCAGCAGTGGAACTTTTTCAAAGATGCACCGTCCCATAGGGAAACAACAGAAATCGAGCGCCTGGATGTAAAAAAAAGCGTGTCCGTGTGAACGGCCCCTAACTGTGTCTAAGATGCTGAAGACACTGATGATACGCTTGTTTCATGCTGTCATTGTTCTCCTATTGTTATTGTAGGACTGTGCAGGGGTCATCCTATATTGTGCAGAGAATGCCACACAAGTTGCCTTGGATGGGATTCAGTGCTTAGGTAAGTGCGTGCCAAATATACACTGCCTCATGTAATCAGCCTCTCTTTCTCTGTCTGTCTTTATCTCTTTCTTTCTTTCTCTCTCTCTTTCTCTCTTTCCCCTTCCCTACCCTCTTCCTCTGTCTTTGTGTAAGTGCATTGAAATTATTTTCAGTGGCCTGTGAGTAGATACAATGGCTGTTCAATGTCACCATTGTATGATGTCATCATAGATTTAACCCTGTGCCATTGTTGTGGTGGGTCTTTGTGTTCTGAGGAACACAACCCACGTCAGCGCTGTAGCTTAGCCCTCTGAGCCAATTAATGAGAGACACGAAACACTGTAAACTATCAGTAGACAACTTGCCAGACTTACTATTTCTTTTGCCTATCTTTGGTTTAGTCTGGGTAGTTTTTGCTTTTTGTCTGACTATACAGTAACCTTCCTGTAACCACCTGGTTGTGTATAGTAAAGTAAAATGTATTTAAATACTGTAGCACATTTAAACACAGTTATTACTGCCCAAAGACCAAAAAAAAACATATAATAATAATAATAACAACAACAACAACAACCACAATAAAAGTGGGACACTAAATGACATAACTAGGCATCTAGGAAAGCCTGTGAGTAGAGGTGGTTTTTAATGTAGAATTTTTTTTTTTTTTTTTTACCTGACTATAGAGTGTGCTTTAAAAATTTTCAGCACTGCTTAAATTGACATTTGCCATCGGGCACCCTTGCTTTTCCATACATTGAAATTCAGTACCATGTCAGTAGGGTTTACCTTAATCTAAACTGAGAAAACAGGAATCTTAATTAGTATGATTAGAGGGTGCATTTACAAAAATTGTTTGCAGTGGAATAAGGCAGACATTATAGATGAATTGAGTGAAAACTAAAAGGATTAAGAATTGGATAGATGAGGATAATTTTAACATGACTGTGAGGGCTTCCAGTATCAAAGAAATAGCTTCGCTTCAGCAATCCACGAGCAGCTGATATCCACAGAACAAGATAGCAAAATATTCACTCTCTGAACATTTACTTTTATGAACCATCTGAAGCCTCCGTTATGATCATATAACATCTTGCTCAATTAAAGGCTTTATTAGACAATGCAAATTGAAGCCTGTGAAAGTTTGACGAATATTTAAGTAAATTGCAGTAATGTTCAAGCACATTTATTTTACTCTCCTATGCTAGTTTTAGAGTTTGGCGATGCCTGGATATTGCAGATTATAAAATAAAAATTATAATTATATAAATATAAAATCATAATTATATAACTTATAAAAATCATGATTACTGCATTAATGAAGTGTTGAAACAGTTTCTAATTGCTGTGTGCTAATCCTGCTTGTATCGCCAGCCGTTCATTTTGTGAGCTTGATGATAGACACTGACCTGCCCATGTCAACACCCTCTAGTGATTGTCTGTGGCGCC
>JAGFZM010001108.1:263797-287436 GCA_017657215.1 Limnothrissa miodon
GTAGTTTGCCCATACCTGAGCTACAGCAACATGTACCCGAATCCTGATCCTAATGATCCAGGTCCAGAAGGTGCATATACTGCTATGAAACACCAGAGCAGTCAGATAGTGGCAACTAATCAATCTTTATGGTAACAACATTTTCCCTCCCCTCTCTCTCTCAGCACATGGAGTAGCATGCTGTCCAAAGGTCGTTATTACTGGGGCGATGTGTCTTTTAATGGATAATAAATAATTCCTGACAAACATAATAGCACAGAGGCCATTTCCATATGCGTGGGCGCTCATCAGACCCCGACCTCACACCATGCACCTCGTGTGCCCTCATACCGTTGACTCATGTACATTTCGCCGCTCATTTGTAATCCATTATGAATAAAAGCCTTATACTATACATGAAGCCCGTGCATCATCCAATTCACCCCAGCAAAAGTGGCCCGCTGGCAGGCTTTCCTGCTCCCGCCCCTCCTCCCTGCCCCTGCTCATCCAACTCTTCCCTGGAGGAGCCACGGCGACGGAGGTGGTGTCCTGTAGGTTCTTTAAAATGTGGCAGTTACCCAGAGGGGTCGTGTGTCAATTCCATTTCACTTCCATTAATACGGCGACTACATTAGAAAATTACCCTCTGTATCAAGAGTGCCTTCTGCTTTTCTCTGTTGAACCAGAGCAGTTTCAATTCAGCAAAAAAGTCTGTGAATGAAAATGATGTGTAATAATACACCAGGAAGGCGTCCTCAAAGCACAGTGTATTACGCAGCGTTTTTTGCCCAGTCAGTCCGCTATTTAATTTCAGGGCCAAGTAGGCTTACGGGCTGGAGAAGCTGTGAATTACAGGGGCTAGATTTAAGAGTAATTGATGCTCCCTTCTTTTAACTACTGCTGAGAAATAGTAACTTGGTGTGAGTAAGTGGACACGTGTCTGAGTGTGCATGTACGTGTGTGTGTGTGTGTGTGTGTGTGTGTGTGTGTGGTGGGGGGGGGGGGTGGGGGGGGGGGGGAATGTATTTGCTATGAATGTGTGTACACACATGTATGTGTGTGCCCTTTGAGCATGTGTTATTTCTGGAGAAAAAATAGGACCACCCAGCGCTGTGGCTGGTGTAGATTCTGAGGTGACAGCGAATGATCTTTGCACTTTGCCCTTTGCCAAGAAGTGTTGATTCATTTTCACTACTACAAAAAGGTGCCCAGTTGGTTCCTAAGGACGGCTCCTAACGTTACTCCAGCCTCCAGTTCACACAGCACAACCATGTCCACGACAAGGATTCTGTGTAATGTTGTGCAAAACACTGTATGAAAGATACAAGCACTCTTTGTGTTTTTCAGTACAATTGTGCTTTTTTTTGCAGTGAATGACTGCTGGGAGGGCAGCTGACAAGAGAAAAGTGCTTGTGTGTGTGCATGCGCTTGCATGTGTGTGTGTGTGCTTGCGTGTGTGCTTGTGTGTGTGTGTGTGTATGTGTGTAATTCTACCACTGCCTGAAGAGTGTCACTGTGCGGGCAGTCATTCCCTGCCCTGTGTTATTGTCCTTCAACTATTGGGACAGCTTAATGAAAGCCTTGAAAGTTCGGTCTTTAATGTGAAGACTAATTAGAATCACCAGTAGACCGTACACACACATAAATATACTCTCCCACCCCCCGATGGCTTTGACCTATCCTGCTACAAGGGCTTTTTTTTCAAAGGAAGGCAAACACAAGGGTGTAAATCTGCCTCCTTGTTTCTTTTTGGATGGATGTATTTGATTAAATCAGAAGTAGGCGGTGGCAGTGGGGGGGAGGGGAGTTGCCGTGTGGCCATGTTTGAAAACATGCTGAGTTAATGTTTGAGTCCGGGCTTGTGTTTACTTTTCTCCGAGAGCTGTCTAATGAGGGATCTCGGTGGAGCGCTGCTGCTTGCCGGACCGTGAAATCCAATTTTACCTTACACTACTAGATCATTGTCAGATTGGGGCCATGAAGTAGCGATGGCTTTCATGGGCCTTCTCTGATAACCTCCAAACTGCATCTGTGTGCTTAATGTCCTGTCTATGCTAAACATCGTTAGGGTGCATCAAATGTTTGTTTTTGTGCGTATATGTGTGTGTGTGTGTGGGGGGGGGGATACAGTAAGTGCTTGTTATGGCTCTGAGGATAGCCAGATGGATCTGGCCCATGTTGGTGGCCTTCTTACAAATTGAGTGCATAAAATGCTAAGGGAGGGATGCGGTAAAAACAAAAGCAAAGTTCCAGTACCTTCCATGGCGGACAGGAAGGCAGGCAGGCAGGCCCATGACATCACGTGACTAAGGCAGTAATGAACCCGGCCGCTAAAGGCTGTGGAGTTGCATATAGATGATGACCTTACGGCTGATTCATGGAACGAAACACATGCGTTTATATAGCAGGACATCTCGTGCTGAGCAAATCATTTGTGATCACCAGCCGCACAGACGGCAGCTTGTGTTCAGCAAATTGGCATTTAGACTAATGGTCCATAACCTTCTCAAACTACAATAGAGGCTGCTGTGTAACAGCCATTTTACGCCCATTTCCTTATGACAAATGCTCTGCCGTTGCTCTTTAATTTCCCAGTGCTTTCCTGGATATACAGTATTAGTCCTATAAATGGGCAAGTTATAGATTTTTGAAGGTATTTATCCAGAACGTTAGGCACAGATCTTAGTAATATGTGTGAGGAAGGCACTGTTACATGTGGTCTTACTTACATTCTCAGATCCCTAGTGGGGCAATGATTTACTATTGTACAACTCCTTCTAGGGTTTCAGTACAAAAACAAGACGTATAGTGTGTCAGAGTCCCATGTGTCATTTGCCTTCAGGTGTCAGCACATATCCTCAGTGTAACTTTCTGAACGGTGCATTTTTGTGAATGAGTGATTGGTAGAAATGGAAGAGATTGTTTTCCCCGACGGGGAAGGGTGTGTTTGTGTATGTGTGTGTGTGTGTGTGTGTGTGTGTGGCTCTGTCACGCTGGGCTGCCTGATGAGCTTCTAGACGCGGCTGGTGTGTGTGTGTCGGGTTTGGGTGAGTGGGACTGTGCGAAGCATCATGTTTGTTTTAATCATTGTTCCGTGGCGTGTCGGGGCTGTTCTGCGCTGCACTGCGCTGCACTGCGTTGGGTTGTGTTACTGTGATACTGCCTGCCTGCCTTAGTAGTGGAATCACTGGGTCTGTACATCCCCATCTCCCTCCCACTGCTCCCTCCCTCCTTATTGCAAAGAGAGTCCTCCAGAGAAGGCAAACTGTGCAAAATCTTTCGCCTCACTTGAGAAAGCTGTTTCTACTCTGTAGATCCTAATGCCTCAGCGTCACGCTTACCACCGCAGTGTGAGTCTGTTTCTGTGTGTGTGTGTGTGTGTGTGTGCGCGCCTTTGTCTGTCTGTATCTGTGCACTTGTGTGTTTATGTGTATTTGTGTCTCTGTCAGGGAGTGTATACATCTGTTTCAGGAGTTGCATGTTTATATGTTGGTGTCTGTATGTGTCTTTGTGTGTGTGTGTGTGTGTGTGTGTGTGTGTGTGTGTGTGTGTATACATACACATGTTTTTATGTGCAAGTGTTTGTTAGGATTCTGTTAGGAATCACCCGTCTGGGGTATGTTCAGGCCTGTACAGTTGTTTGTACCAGATAATTCACTTCATATGTCCCAAAAACCTTAAACACATCAGACGCTACCTGGGCTGGGGCCAAAACCACAGCTGGGAGATTTAATGGTCTGTTAGGAGAAGAGTGCAGCTCCGAGTGTGTGTGTGTGTGTGTGTGTGTGTGTGTGTGGGGATGGTTGTCGACAAAACCCAAGTCAGCTGTTGTACGCAGCTGTGTCGGATGAGAGACGGGGGAGAGAAGGAGCCTCTTCACTGCCTTATCGCTCTCAATTGAGTGTTTAAGTGAAGAGGACGCTAAATCCCAGTTATCAGAGTGGAATGAAACCGACGGAAAAGAGGCAGACGGAGGCGGGGTGAGAAAAACCACCGCGGTCTTGTGGGTGTCTGCCATGGAGAGGTTGTGCGTCCGCAGATGGAGGTGCCGTGGGTCGGTGGCAGGCTGGAGTGAAACAAGGCCCGCTGGGCCGCTGAACGTCCTTGACGTGGAGAGGGATGTGTGAGAGAGACACCTCCTGCTTTTGAAAGGCAACAACAGCGAGAGCCCACTTCAGCACTGATGGGTGTCAAAGACCAAGAGCCACTTTAGTTTAAAGAAGGTAAAGTTTGAGGCAATGGATGAGAGAATGAAAGAACGGAGGTAGAAGAGAAAAAGGATGGAAAAGACGATGGAATGGAGGGAAGACAGGAAAATTGAAAGACCAGACAGGGGAAAGGAAAAAGGAAAATGCAGGAAAGAAAGGATAGAAAACAGGGATAGAGAGAATAGGAGGCATAATGGATGAATGGAAGAAATTGAATGAAAGAAACAAAGAAAGCAGCGAAGTCTGAGAAGAGTGATTTGACAGGACGTACTCTGCTCTAGGAGGAGTGGGCCCGGCCTGGTGCTGTGTTGTACACTCCTCCCGAGCAGTCCCTGTCACCTCTCCTCTCCTCCTGTACCCCGTACCCCTTGTCGCTTTGAAGACAAGGAGCCACGCGCAGCAGCAGCTTGCCTGTGCTATTTCCTATCTGATCAGAGGTGACAAACTGTCTCTCTTAACAAACTTGAACAAATGAAAGCACACACACACACGTACACAGACACTCTCACACATATAGCCTACACAGACACAAGCAGTACTTCCCCTATTAGATGCATGTTAGTCACAAGTCACACGTTCCATTTAACTGATGTACGTTTTGCTCATTGCAGTAGCTTTTCCCATAACCGATCTGAAATTATTTGATGTTTGCAGGTTGCATCAGTACCAGCATAAAAAATCCTCATCAGTGACAATGCTTTCACTTGTCTTTTGTTGTAGCCTTGATTGTACTGATTGCCTGATTACAGTTATCATTCTCTTTTACATCAATATTATTTGGCAACTTGCACCATGCTTGACATTGCTAGTAGCGCTACATCGATGTGTTCGCAATGAGATGAGATTGCAATGAGATTTCATTATGGAATTTCTGTTAGGAACGTAGCGATATACTGCTAGTGAATTTCAGCATCACTTGTTGGCACTTGTGTTTATGAACATTTGTGAATCTGTTTGTATAAACTGTTTTCTCTGTTGTAAATATAGAAGGATGTTATCTTGCAGGCCAACTCCGAGTGCTTATCCTGGGTGAGCAAGAGTGAATTGACAGCAGAAGTTGGCAGCCAAGTGTTTTAAATTTTATTTAAATTATGTTGCTGTGTCAGACAATTCTATACGCCGAGTGACAGAATATTTCTCCATTTATATAATGAATTCATTGAAAGCGTGCTATACCCTGTCCTCTGTTGCTATTTATTTACGTCTTCACCTCCATGTTAAATTCAGAAGGCATATCCTACTTAGCGTATATCTGTGGTGCATTCAATGTGTCGTTTACAAAACTGGTTGGGATGTGCTGAGCCATTGTACTCGAGTAGTAGTCTTGTGGGGGAAGTGGTTGGAACATAAAAATAGTTGACTGTTTACATTCCCATATAATCAGTTTGTTTGCATGCCTCCGAATTCAGGAGGTACTTACATTTACAGATAACTTAGGACTGTTTTAGGAACACTGTTTTAGAGGCTAAAGGTCATTCTTACTCTTAGTTTGACCAAAAGCCTATCACTCAACTTTAGTTGAGTTCGCTGTTACGTTATTATACGTTTTTTGTAATTACAGAGCTTCCCTCATAGACACTGTATTTTGGGGGGATTTACACCACTATTCTAAATTTTCAACAAAACGTGGATTTGTTTTAAATAAAGGATAGAAACCGGTGATTTTCAAAGAGTTATGTTGACTGATGAGGAGGCAGTAAGTGATTTCCGAAGGTTTATACATGACTATGGACTACACAACTTTAGGTTTAATCCTTTAGTGGTGTGATACTGTGTGCTTAATTTGTGATGGTGTCTTTTCAAAGAAACAGCACATAAACACACACAATGGAATGGACATAATCTAAGGGAATAGTTCACAGAAAAAATGATGAATGCATAATGAACAATGATTAACAGTCATGTGCTTGATCATTTATTATTCAATGCTATTTTTTGTTAATTGCCTTTACCTTATACATAGTTTAGAAACTCCAACCAGGCTAGGCAGCCTTTTTTGTTCAGTGGTTGAGTGTGAAGACACACCTGATCGCTGGGACAGACCACGCCAAGAATAAAACTCCAGAGTGTGTTTGTGTGTGTACATTCCAACGGCCAAACATGAAAGCACACACTAATTTGTGATTCTTTCCATAGAACACTGTCTGGCAGCCATGTTGGCTTGAGATCAAACCTGGGAGAAAAAAATAGAAGGGATCGCGGAGCTATTTCTGTGTGAGATCTAAGCCTCAGAATATGTAGAACATCAAGGCAGTTGTATTTATCACCTAATTGATGCATATCGTCTTATCAAGCAGATTAATAGCAAATAGGATTAGAGGGAGAATGGTGAGTTCTTGGCCATGTTAAGTGCTGTTCTTCTGTGACCGCTAGCTCAGAGGTCAAAGCTATCATAAAAAGAGGAAATCTCTCCCATGGTCGTGAGCGCACTGCTCTCCGGCTGTTTTCTGTAAATTACCTTGACAGCCCAACAGTGTTGAGGGCATTAAGGTGGGCTGTTGCGCCAACCTGCTGAAAGTGCCACCATCTCTTTGGGATGACGAGGACGCTTAAGAGAGAGCTTAACTAGGACTTCCCGCTGAGTGAATGGAGTCTCGTAAGTGGGGAGATCACCTGAGGGTGTGTTGTTAATGGCTTTCTGGCAGACAGGAGTTGTGTGTGTTTGTGTGTGTGAGTGTATGTGTGTGTGTGTGTGTGTGTGAGTGGAGGTGAGGTGAAAGGGGTTAGTCTTGCAATTCCAAGTTTGCAAAGAATGTTTTTTTTTTTTTGTTCAGGAGCAATGCTGTGTTGGAGTCAACACTGCTGTGCCGGGGTCTGACGCCGAGCTCAGTGACTCAGTGGGCAAGCATCAGCGGAGCATTTTCAGTGTCTGTTCCCTCGTCAGCGGCCGCCGCTGTTTTAAATGTCAGCATGCAGATGGGTTGCGTGGAGCTGTCACTGTGTGTGTCGTGATGATCACCAAACGGAAATGGACTGTTTTTTTTTTTCTCTCTCCTCCCACTCAATACACACACACACACACACACACTCACACACACACACCACACCACATACACAAACACATACACACACACAGGATTCTGGTCAACAGAAAAACAAGGAATGCCTGTGTCTCTGTGTGTGTGTGTATGTGTGTCTGTGTGTGCGTGTGTCTGTACACCCGTGTGTCTTTTTGTCTGTCATGTATGTGAGTGGGTGTGTATGTGTATTCAGTGGCAAGATGAGGTCAAAGACCTGTGTACATTGATGTGTCTGTTTCCGGTCATATCTTTTGGGTGATGGTCAGGTAGGTGACCTCTGTGCTCTTGGCGAGACGGAGTCTGTCAGCTCCAGGCATACTTGACAGGAGCCACAAAAGCAGAATTTTCACAAGGCTATGAGAAGCCTCGGGCTGCCACTGCTTTTTTTCACTGTCACTGCCTTGCGTGATCATAAATCCATCACTTCATTTTTGTCCTCTGCCACTTCTTCACAGTGCATGAAAGCCAATGACATTCACCCCTACCCCCCACCACACACACACACACACATCTTGAGTTTGTCATCTTGACTAATGATGTAAAACAGACATGGAGACGTGGCACGTCACAATACCTGTGAAATATCCTGCCAGGCAGTTAGGCTGAGCTGGTGTTGAGATAGCCGAGCCCAGTGTCTGGCCCGTGTCTAATGTCTCCTGCTGCCTCACACATCATAACGAGTGCCGAGAGCTGCTCGGATCGTCGGCTCGCATCTCTGACAGCACCGAGATCATCTACCAAAAATGAACAGGCTTTGTTAAATGACTCCACCAGCTTCCCTTGTCACTTACCATCAGTGTAATGTTCTTGCCTTCAAGCACTCCTGGACATTTTGAGATATCTTGTAATTCTGACTGCTCTTTAAGACTTTTTTCCAAAGAGGTGAATGATGGGGAATGCATTACTAGACATGACAGGTGTAGTTGTTGTATATGTTGCCACAGCAGCTTCAGCGTATCATTTGAATTCCTTTGTGTGAATTAAAGATGTATAACTTCTGCTTTATGTATTTATCAAGTATTTAAGGGGAACAGCTGCTATGAATCGTAAAGTCACCTGTCACGCCTGTTGTAACTGCTCTGACTGAATTGTTTTGCGAGGCAAAGGCTGCATTGATTGTAACCTAACCACTATTGCTTTGGATGAAATATTTTCTTATTGTTGAAGTGCTGGTGCCGTGTGGCTCTGGTACAAAGGGAGAACCACTCGACGTTGTTCAGTCTAAATGCCCTGAATTATTCAGAAGTTATTTTATAGCATGTAACCTGTATAATGTAAATTTTAATGTCTACAGAATTCCTGACCATAGCACTGAAACTTAGAATTATGATGTCTCATGTTGTTTGTTAGCTGAAATATACGCCCCTTTTGTATGTACGTAGTATTTGTGGCGGCCTGCAGTTCTAGCGCATGCATGCATAGCACCTACTTCCAACCACAATCTTGCCTCTGTTTGCCTCTCATCTTCTCTTTGTTGCCCCGGTTGCATTGAGACAACTGCTTCCACTGTTGACAACTACACAGTTTCATGTAAGTTCTCACAGTTTCTTCTTACTATTACGACTATTATAAACCAATTTCCAATCCACTGTGCACCTTGAATCTTAGCAGACGCTGTTTATAGGGCTTCAAACATTTTCGATCGCTTCCAACAAATCTAAAAACACTTAACAGATTTGTTCCCTAACATCTCAGACCCTCTCCAAATGCTTCAGACTTCCTCAGACGGCTTGGAGAGTCTCTGGTCCTAGTATTGCTGGTATAACTCTTCAGTGGACCAGCTATTTCACACAGCTAAGCTTTGTGATTCTACGTTATTTCAGCACAAAGGTCAGCGCCACAAGACTGTTGTTGGAGCTAGCCAATGTGCTGAGTTACCTGAAAGGTCAACTGCATGGACCAGTCAAATTTCTGTTCGTAATGCAAATGTGCATGTTGTGTGGGCTTAGTTAGACTTCCAGTCTAGTATGATGCATAGTATTTCAAATAAACATTAGCCAATAAAAAGTATAGACCAAGGAGCATTTTTTTAATATTCCAGTCTTCTGGCCAAAATGTAACAGGGTCCACAATACATGAAGAAAGTACATTACATGGTAATGTCCTGCATTTTACGCATTAAAACATGCGTAGGCTGGAGTAATTTATTCAGAAGTTTCAACAATTCTGACTTTTACTAAGAACTGTGTCAGGTTATAAATTATTGTGAACTAAGGGGTGATGTTCAGCTTGCCCCCTTCCAATTGCGGTGAGAGTGTACCAGGCGGATAGCCAAAGCAGAGGGAAGAATATCCCCCAAATGCGCTCCTCCCCTCCCCCACTTCTCTGGACTCTTCATTTCAACTCGCATCTCACTCATGACCAAAACCGTCGTTGGTGGGCTCTCGCAGTGGAAGAAGTGAGTGTAATCACATTTAATGTCTTTACAGAGTCATTAGTGAGGAAAAACGAAATAGCGTGGTGGTTTATTTCATTGGGGCAACAACACGTCACACGGTCCTTTGTTGCCATTGGTAGAAATGTGGTTTTGCTAAAGCCAGAGCATTCGCGATTGGACCTGACTCAGGAAGAAAATGTGTTATCTTGATTGTTCACTTTTGTAGTTGCGCAAAACTTTTGGATCAATATTGATTTCGACATCACCTTGCCGTGGCTTTCGTGGAAGTTTAAGGTGGGACCAACAGAGTGGTGTAGATTACGTAATATCATTGGTGTTGATATGGGCAGTGGGCTTTAGGCTACTGGCACCGAGCAGTGGAAATTCCGACATCCAAAAGCATTTGGCGTTTTTCGAGAACATATATAGGCTAAAGTCGTAGTTTATATGTGTAAAATGTCCCTTGGTCGATGAGACCTCCGTGCCCAACACGCAGTTTCCAACCGATCTAACGATGTGTTACCAGCTAGATGTCCCAGCGCAACAGCAGGTCTGGCGAATGCAGCGCATGAATATTGTCTTCAGCATGCTACTTCGGAAGTAGGTCACCGTTTTAAACGTGTCTTGTCAGCTGTGGATGTTAGCGATTTATTTCGCTATTTACCTTCGGTAGACCAATATTTTCCCATAAGGGAGGAGTAGCCTATATTCTCAAGAAGGAGGAAATTGTTTTAGTAATCCTGAACCGATGCTCCCCATGGGTTCTCAGGTAAATGAAACGGATCCATTTCTGGTGTATCTCGTGTTTATCTCGACAGTGTGCGGTGGTTGAGTGTTTTACGCGTAACATAGTGATAACATAAGCAAATAGATTATCTGTACTTAAGGCAGACCATAGTTTTTCTGTATGGCTATGCATCGGTGTTACTCTGTATCGAGGCAGAAACATTTGATCCTGTTAACAGCTATCATGTCGTTGCCCGCTGTGGGATCATGAATTTTGGGCTCATTTGGCTCAGTGGTGTGTCGGGATTGTTATATAGTCATTAATGTTTTTTGTCGACCTCTCCCACATCAGTTTTATGGTGCAATATTTCAAACAGTTACTTTAATATAGGCTACAACGCAGCATAGGGATGGTAATTGGACGTTAAATTGGATAGTTTGTGTTTTATTAGCATGGTTCTAAACCAATTAGCATATTGCCAAACCAAGGCGAGGTGTGCTTAGTGCACATTCGAAATCAGTGATACGCCCTGTACAAGCTGCACTCAACACCCCCAGTGCTAGAAGGTTTGCTCATCGTATCTATGAGCTTCCGTTTCTAATTCATTTTTTTGCGTAAAGTACATAGACAGACAAATTCACAGTGATGCGTCTTGTCTATTACCAGATTTTCAACACCTGCCGAGTTCAAAACCAAGAAGACGTGGCTTGTATAGAAATGACACTTTTTTTCACCGTCAGGCTGAGGATCATATCGGGTCCGGCATGTGATTTTCAGAATGTCTGTTCTCAACTTAAGTTGTCTAAATCATTTTTACACGAATGTGAGGCTGTTTAATCAAATTCTCTTCACTCCGTCTAACACTTATTCCACGCTACCTATAATTTTGCCGTGGAGACTTCGCGAGGCGGGTGGATTTTGGAGACAATCTAGGCTTCTTCATCTGCCAGCGCGAAGTGCAGCTCTTGTGTGTAGGCTGCTGTCAAATGTTTCTCTCACCAGTAATTGATGACCTCCCACAAATGACTCTGTCACCTCATAATTCCCTACTTTTCCCCCCCACAATTTTCACACGGGTTGCTATATTTTCCTGCAGAAATGTACTCACGCTAAGTGATATGTTCAAGCTCGGTCTTCTTCATATAGGCCTAGATACGTGTATCAAATCCTTTGGGTCAGTAGGCTTGGTCACTGCTAAATCCAGTACCCAGGAGCCAAGCCTACATGGCCTGAGCTAATAAATCGACTAATGCTTTCTGGTATTTTCTGTGCAGGGTTGTTAACAGTAAATCTAGTTATTCCATCTTGTGTATCGTTACTCTCGGTTCAGTGATTTAGCAGTCCAGTAGCTTAGCAGCCCAGTAGAGGAAATAATGGTGAAGAAAAGTTAAGGGCCAGAGTAAAATGTCAGACTGATTGTATGTCATGTCTGTTCATCATAATGCACTCCACTAAGACCTCAGTGAACCATTTTCTTTTTTGCATTTTCTTTTCTAAAATAGCCTACAGTTTGTTGACTGACCCAAGCAGATGTAATTGGCTTACCTTGCTTCAATATTACAACTAAGTGTTGTGCTTCTGGCATCTGCTATTTTCTGCACATCACTTATGTGCATGGCCTCAAAAACAGTTTCTGGGAAAAAAAAACTACTTGAATAGCTGATGCTCGTTCAAAAGCGTCTGAGTCATATCGTGCTTTCACTCTGATTCAAAATCGCGTGGATGTTCGACAGGAAATTTAATTGCATGGGCACGAGAATATGCTTGCGAATCCAGCGCTGCTTCTTTGAAAAGGGGCTGGGTAGATTTGGTTGGGAATCACCCTGCATTCTAAAGGTTATTTGCTTTAAAAAACTGTTTCAAAGGACAAACGTGTCCAATAATTGAGGGGGAAGGAGAGGTTGGGAGTTCGTCGATAGGACAGTGCAGTCAGGTGTAAATTTCCTCATGGTGCCATATTAACCTGAGATGCCTTTCAGAGGGTTATTTGTGAAGTTGTCCTTCACTAAATCAATAGTCAAGCAGGGAATTATGTGTTTCATGTTTTTAAAAGGTTTTCAGTCTAATTATCAACCTTTCAGAAACTGAAACACTTTCTGCAATTATATTTTCATAAATGTTGTTTGTTTATTTATGGAATGTAAACCAATTCACCATACCATAACAGGTTATATTGTATGTATTAGAAGACTAATATTTCTTATGGTAGTGCAGTTGAGATCTATTTCTCTGGATCAGGGGAGATTCTCTAAATAGAGCTCTAGAATAATGACAACACATGATGTGACAGCACATCATAGACACATTCATTTGCTGCCCTTCCGTCTCCACCCATGGATGTTTGTAGGGCTTTTGTAGAGCTTGCAAAAGACGTCACATGACATCTCAAAAGGTTTCTACATCCTTAGGAGTAGCATATCAACCACACTGCTCCTTTTTCATGTTAAACTACATTGCGGGTCTACATTGCGGGTCAGTTTTTCCTGGTCCACGGTATTCCAGTGAAGTTAAAAAAAAAAGGAAAATAACAAAAGTCAGTTTGAGTTAGTGACATAGATGTGACCTCATCAAGTGCAGAAGCTGGGTCTCAAAGTGCTGCTGAGTGAATGGATTATTTTTAGAGTGGTGAGTGTGCCTTCTGTTTGGTGGTGCACCAGAGGGGGGGTGTAATTACTGAACGTGGGATGTCACTGTGGTATGACTGACACTTTGGGTGAAGTTCTCCAGGAACTCTACCGGAGAGTGGGTGACTTGCGGAAAAGGGGAGGTGGGGGATGTGGGGGGTATTGGCATGGTAACGTGCAAGGGGATTTATTCCTCTGTTGCCAAAATATGAGTTTGGAGGATTATGCTATGTTCTAGGTGCAGAATATAGTGTAATAACCAGCAGTTGTCCTTGGGGAGACTGTTAAAAGTCTTGTGTATACAGAATGATTTTAAGGTGTAACAGAGAAAACAGCTTTATAAGCATTTCTCAATCCTACCCTATAGTCCTGTCTCCATTTTCCTTATTCAGAGTGATATCATTTCATTGCCATTGAAGACATCCTTAGGTCATGCTTTTGACCTTACTTTAGCACAAAAATGTTTCTCTAATTGTGTGAAGGAGACACAAATCTTCTCTTATCCACTGCTGACAGTATAGAGGAGCAAAATTGTTAATGTTACTATAGTAGTCAATTGAAATCTTTTAAAGGTTCAAAACCATCATTAAAGGAGGTGCATTTTGGCAAGTGAGTGTCATGGAGCACTAAAGGTGCCCATGATTTGGCCTCGATTATTCAATTCTTATTGTTCCCTTTCACCGGCGGGGTAAATGGGAGCATAGAGGGGCTTTCTGTTATCTTTTGAAAAACACCAAGTCATATTGAAACAGTATAGCTGGCAACCTGTCCAATTTCAATTCTGCTATCAAGGTGATAATTAGGCAAAAAACTGATGAGCAGCAAACAGCAGTTAAGATGGGATGTTTTCATGGGAGAATGATTGGTCCTTGGTCTTTACAATTGTGTAAAGAGGTGCTTTCCTTTATCTTTTGGAAAGCACCAAGTCAAATTTAAATGGCATGTTGCTAGTTACCACTCAAATTGAGTCGGGACACAAAAGCTGACTGTTGAGTGTAGTCATTGTGATGAGCTTCACAACTAGTGACATTTCCAAAGACCTTTGACATGAATTTCATTAATGTTTGTTTTTATATATTAAAAATAAATCAAAGGGAAAAGGGATTTTTGCTCTGAAAGAAAAAGTTAAATATTCAATTCAAATATTCACTCAAGTGAATTTAGGAATCTTGGTTTACTCATGAATTGCAATCTGATGATCATTCCATGCTGATCAGTCTCTGTATAAAACATTGTTTTAAAAAATAAAATCCAACAGAGAAGCTGTGTATTTCTAATTAGTAGATTAGATTAAAATGGTCTATTTAGCAGCCTCACAAAATCAGCTGTCAAAAGACATTTACTTGTAATGCAATTGCATGCATTCCCACCAGCGCTTGGATGTATTACACCTCTGTTACATCTGCACTGATCCCCATCAAAAAAATAATTTATTTCAAAATTATTATTTTTGTGAAACACATAATTAAACAACCTTGCACCTTAGAGATAAGATGCACACCACAGTAATTCAGTGCAGGCAATGGCTTTATTAACCTACTGTATAGCATGGAAGGTGCATTTGGCATTTAATGTCTCTAGGCTGAGCAACTAACCCTGTGTACGCCCATTTAACACATTCAAGTAAAAAACTTTTTGAAGTATGTGTGATATTTGGAAGTCGGAGGGTTTGTGTGTGTGTGTGTGTGTGTGTGTGTGTGTATGTATGTATTATGTATTAGTATTAACAGCTCTAGAGACTACACATGAATAACACATTTATTACTTATATAACTGGGCTTTTATATGCTACCATACTATAATGAGAAGCAATATGAACCCTATATGATGACAATCATTTACTGTCAGTGTGCAGTTCATTGTTACTTTTGTACAGCAAGATACCCAGTGCTGAGTAATTCAAATCTAGGAATAAGGGAGTAATTCTAATCTAGGAATAATCTAGGAATAAAATTATTCACATGCATACCTTTAGCATAAGACCAGCTGATTGGATGGAAACAGGACACTGAACTAATAGGCTGTAGAGGGCCAGTTTTCACAGAGCTTTGATATGCCTCTAGACAAGTCTACACTTCAAATGTGTCTTTGATGTGTTTGGCTGAAGGGTAGGATGTTTGAACTGCTAATTGCTGTTTAGGCATGATTAGAGTTTGGAGTGTTGAGTACACCAATGTTAGTGTAAGCCTTGCTAAGCATATCCTTCAAAAACACAGACAAGGGGGTCGGTGAATGCTACTGTTAAATAAAGATGCTCCAAGTATCTTTTACATTTATGTGTTTGTTTTAAGGAGCTCATTGTGTATGACTTAACTCAGTGTAGTCTTTTACAGCCGGGTGTAAGAACGGTGCAAGAGTTGAATCCATTAAAGAGATGATTGTCTAGTGACTTATGAGATTGACCTTGTTCTAAGATTAAATTAAAACTCTCCAAATATTTATAGTTTTCTTAAAACATTAGAAAATCTTTTATCCTTTTAAGCTGCCATTGTAAAAACTGTGGCCACCTGGTTCCATCTAAACAAGGTCCAACTGAGGTGCTGCAGTGAAGCTGTTACTGTACTCAGACACCATTAATAGCAACCATGTGATGCCACTTTATACACAGAAAGCATTGAGATGTAAATCCAACATCAGTTTACAACATCATTATAAGTTTTTTCTTATTTTTATTTTTTTAAAGAAAACATTTTGAGTGTTTCTAATCCTGTTAGATAGATATAGCTGATATCAATGTCAGGGTTATTAGGGTGACATGTCTCAGAGTTCCTTTTAAAAACGCATTTAAACAAACAACCTAGAATTGTGTCCTAAACTTTGTTCAGTGACTGTTGTTGCTGCTGAACTGCAAATGCAGTTGATAACATACTCTCCTACCAGAGAATGTTCATGTGCCTTGGCAAAGCAAAGCAAAAAGCTCTGAATGCTTTATGGGAGTTGTACTATTTGTCATATGTTGACAGACTGTCACAGTGACAAGCGTCACGTTGTATTTATGATGGATCTGCTGGATTTACAACAGCCATTTGTGCCTGAGTTAGGAGTTCCTGGGGAGTTCCTTGGTACTCCTGATCCCGCAGGTCTCGGAAGTCTCAGGAAGTCGCTCTCAAGATCTGACCTGGAGTTCAAAGCATAGATGGAGGTTAAGATAATGACTCGGGGCCACAAGCACAGTGGGTGTGAAATAAAACCCTTAGGCAATCGGCGTTGAGGCAGGTAGAGGGAATTATGATATTTGGTTACCTGAGATTTTGAAGTTGTTATTATGCTGAGGTTAAGGTTGATTTATGGTTGAATATCTAATTGATGCTCAGTTTGGCCTGAAACCATTGTATTTGTGGCAACCCCCATCAGCCATTCTTGCTTGTATTTGGAAAGTGTTAATGAGAAACAGATCCTTTTCAACCATCTTTTTTAATCTAACCAAAAAAAATATCTCTGAGGTTATTCATGTGGTGTCTGCCAGCCACTTAACGCCACAAAACATTGCTTTCTTGTGAAGTGCTGATTTGAAAAGGTTACAGAAAATTAGGTACTGTTCATTTGGATAAGGGCAGCTGTTATGTTATGCTAATTACATGTACTCACGATAGGGTGCTGAAATACTTCAGCTATCAACACATAGGAAGAGTTTATAAATCGGACTACGACACACAATGTCCTCCAACTCCCAGCCAAGTTATTGTCAGTAGACATTGAAAAGGTTGAAGATGGGTATACAGTGAGGTTGAGACATCTTGTCACACATAGCATACAGTAGGGGTGGGCGATATAGTCTAAAATTTATATTGCGATATATTTTGAACCATAGACGGTAGATGATGTATATCACGGTATACTTTGGTATGTAACTTACAGCATAACAGTTTGTGGTTAATGGTTACCGTAGCATAAAGTCAATATGTACAACAGTTGTTTAGTCATCGTTCGGAGGTTATATTGGACTCTCAAATTCACACAGAAGTAAACTGGTAAGCTGCATTTGTGTCAGGCAGTAGCTGTTCAATTTATAGGCTCTTACAGTTTCGTTGTAAGAATGAAAAGGTACTATCAATAAGGTGAAGCTACAGGTCAACATTTTTTCACATGGTTGTGGAAATGCAATGAGCCTATCTCGGTATGGCGATATGACCCAAAATCTCTATCATTGGCAAAATTCATATTGCATACGGTATATATCGTCTATATTGCCCACCCCTAGCATACATTGAGTTTTACTGTTGCCGAGGCAATAATCCTTAGATATCGAGCCTGACAAGCCAGTCAATAACATGAAAATGTATAGTCGGAACATAACTGATAGACTGGGCTCAATAGGGGCTGAATTAGTGTTTGTCTTTCTCAAATTTCTTCTGTACACAATAGGATGGCGCTATGGCCATGACCACGCCAGAGCAACGTAGTCAAAGCAGCCAATGCGTTCTTTTTTGGAACGGGTGACTCGCTCACCATTCAAAGAAAAGTGCAACTCTAAAGCCCAATAGAATAGATTAGCTTGGAATAGTTTACCTTGGCCACGATTCCTTGGTCACTTGCACAATAGATAGATAGATAGATAGATAGATAGATAGATAGATAAACTTTATTGATCCCCAAGGGGAAATTCAAGGTCCCAGCAGCTTATAAAATCACACACAACATATACTACAGTGTACACAGGATGATAAGAAGCAGATCAACAAAACAACATGACTAGATCAACATAACTAAAAAGAACAATAGAATACAAATACTAAGGGTAGAGATGCGCATGAATGTACCGTGGTCCAGTATGAGGTGTGTGTCAAGGTAGTAGTGCAAATGAGTCCAGTAGTGCAACAGTGCAAGGTTAAAAGTCTTGTGACCAGAAATAAATATGTGCACATGTAAAATGGGCAATAAAATATATAAGCATAGCAATTTAACAGTTCTAGTATAAGTATATGGACAATAAGATAAAAATAAAAATAGCCTAATAATATAAAAATTACAGCATCAGTGCAAGGATAAGTCATCCAATGACATCCATGTTGGCATCGTGCTAAACCTCGGCCAACGTATCTCTGCAAAGAGCTTTGTGATTGGTCAGATCAGGCCTTGCTACTGTCCTGTGGTGTGTAGCTAGACGTTCCTGCTGAGCAAGATGTTTTGCTACCGCTCGGGTGCATCTAGATTTCACAGTCAGAGATCACAATTTGGATACAAATTGGAAGATGGAGATGAAATTGAATGTCTCAGTCTTTTCTGACAGCATATCTGTTCCTGTCAGCCGCCGTATAATATCAGATGTGTGTGGGCAGTAGCTCCACGAGGGAAAACGGCCTTTCAAAAGTTCTTTTAGTATGTGTGTGTGTGTTTTAATTCAAAGCAGGCCCTGAAATCTAACCATCTCTTTGAATTGAATTGAATCTCTCTAATTATGGTAATCATAGGTTTGTAATTTGCTTTGCTATTAAGGTACACTACTGTACGATTCACCTTTTGTGTATGCAGTTGTGGTGACCTTGGGAATCCCATAATCACCTTCTCAGAGGCCGATGGAGGCAAGCCAGTGCTTAGTCAAACCACTAAATTAACATGACATGAGTGAACATTTACGCGAGTGAACTGTTTATTCTCAGAAGAGTGAACAATCTATGCTGGCCAACTGTGATTTAAAGTGTTAATGTCACACTGGTTAGATTTGCAAGACACTGTTTTGCTGCTACAGTGTAATTTTGTAGCGACTGGTCAGGTACACTGTAAAACACAAAAAAGCTACAACTTAAAAAGTCAAGGCAACTTGATGCACAGAATTTTTGAGTTTACACGACACAAAAACTAACACTTCTAAGGGTTGTAAAACTTGATTTTTTAAGTTGTCATAGCTTTAGTTGTTTTAAACAGTGTAATGCCCTCAAATACGTGTCAAACTAGTCATTACTTTTTTTCTTTTGTCTTTGCTGTCCTCCCGCAGGATCTGAATGGAAGCGTGTGATGACCCATTCGCGTCAGAGGGCACTTCTGTGGCCACACTGGAGTGAACGCGGGGACCAGGTGGGCAGCCCCACACATGCTGAAACCATGGGCAGAGTCTGGCTCAAGAGCTCGAGGCAAGAGCAACAGACCCAGACCAAGACCAAGGTCAAGGTCAAAGCCAAGGCCAAGCTCAGGCGTAGCTGGGCCAGGGAGAGAGAGAAGGAGGCGAGGGATTTGAGCGCCGAGCTGGACAGGAAGATGTACCCTCTGAGGGGCCGACTGGGTCTGGGCGACCTTGGCACGCGGAACTGCAGCGTGGTGCTCACCCGGCTGGAGGAGAGCGAAGGCCAGACGACTGCCGGTGATGGGCATCGACGGAGCCGGGGCGACAAGCCAAGGAGCGACAAGCCAAGGAGCGGCAAGCCAAGGAGCGGCAAGCCAAGGAGCGGCGGCGGGCCTCCAGGCAGGAAACCCAAGCCCTGCCGGTGCCGAAAAAATGTCTGCAAAGCCGGCTGCTGCACAAGCGCACCAACAGATCCGCAGCAGCTGCAACCGCAGCCACCGCCGCAACTACCAAAACACAAAACCCCCAAACCAGAAGCACCTGCCTTATGCTTGCTGTTGGAGGCCGCCCAGCAACCACGCAAGCGCAGGCTAGCCTCGCTCAACGCTGAGGCTGTCAACAGCCTGCTGTTTGACAGAGAGGACCCTCAGCAAGCGTCCCGACTCGCAAAGAAACAGCAACAGCAGTGTTGCCCTGTGAAAGGGGAATGTGCTAATCTGGCCAAAGACCCGGGAAAGGAAGCAGGCGGCTCCAGAAGGCCGCCAGCTCATGGCAAAAAGAGGACGCCAGACACGGAGGGGTGTCCCTGTCCCAAAAAGCTCAAAAAGGCCAAGTCGGAACCGGAGGAACCGGACCAGCCGAGCCTGGACAGCCCCACGCCGCGGCGCCTGGCAGGGCTGAACGCGGCCGCTCTCCTCAAACTCACAAGCACATCGGCTGGAGTCAAGCGGCGCGGCAAAACCGATTGCAAACAGGACTGCAAACGAAGTAAACAACTGCAGCAGCAACAGCAGCCGAAGCAGCAGCAGCAGCAGCAGCATCACCACCATCACCACCACCACCACCATCACCTCTCCAAATCGCAAAAGCATCAGCACAATTTACACCAACACCCTCACATCCAGCAGCAGCCGCAGCCACAGATGCTTCAGAGGTGCTGCAGCCTCTGCAAGAAGGAGGCCTACCAGCAGGAGGCGCTGTGGGAGGGCACGGCGGGGGGTCACGGCTACATGCGCCCAGGCTTCCAGTGCCGCTCCATGCTGGGCTACCCGCTCAAGCAGGTGAAGGAGGAGCAGACGGAGACGGAGGTGAACCCCTCCTACTACTGCTGCTCGTCTGAGCGCTCGGTGGAGTACTGCCACCGGCTGGCTCTGTTCCTGGATCAGAAGGCCTACCCCGAGGCGGACGAGCACGCCCTGCCCCCCGTCAAAGGCTTCCTGGCGCACCCGGCAGCGCTGGCCATCAACCCGCACCCGTACCCGTGTTACTCGGGCTACTACGTCCACATCGCGCACCACGGGACCTCCTCACCCCCCATCAGCGCCGCGCCGGTGCCCTACCCGCCCCCCTCCTCCGTGGCCCCCATTTCGCTGTGCAACAGCAGCAAGCAGAGGCCCAAGCTGCTGCCCACGCCGTCCCCCGTGTCCCACCCGCCTCCGGGCATCCCGCACCCGGCCTACTGCAGCTCCGTGGGGACCTGCTACGGGGCAGAGACGTGCCGCATTGCGCCCTACGCCTACCGCACCTCCTCGCACCTCCAGCAGCGCGGTTGCTCCTACAGCGCCGACTGCTCGAGCTGCAACCGGAAGATCAAGATGGGTAAGAGGCCATTGGTCAAATTATAACTTTCACAAAACTCTGGCCAGATAGCATATTTTGCTTTCTCTTTTTGACTGAGTTAGATCCTAGTGGGAAGGACTTTGTTCAAAGAAGTGTGTGTGTGTGTGTCTGTGTGTGTGTGTGTGTGTGTGGGGGGGGGGTCTCCCTAAACCTAGATGAAGTTAAAAAAATGAGTAAACAAGAGTACTGTTAATTGGCAGTGTCTGCTGGCAATAATGCATAACGATGCATAACAAGCATAAAAGACCACATGTCTCATCTCCTTGGTAGTGGAGGGAGTATTTATCACTGCTGTTAATGGGGCTTACTATACTCTATTTTACACACAACCTGCAAATGGTTTGATCAGCTGGAGACTGTTCACATGTATGTGCGTGCCGTGCGCCTATTTGTTTTAAGAGATGTGAGTGAATATAAAATGTGTGTGTGTGTGTGTATGTGTGTGTGTTTGAATTTAAGCTAATGCATTCATTCCGCTGTCCCACACGTCTATGACTCAGCCTTGTCAGCACTAGCGGGTGGGGTGGTGGTGTGTTGCGTGCCCGAGCTCTCAGAGTTAACTAACGGCAAAATCTCTCCAAGGAAACGCACCACCCTCCCACAGAGGCACTAGCGAGCGGATGTCAAGATTCTTTGGAAATGTTGTTTTCATTCTTGTTCTTTTCTGCAAACACTCATCACGTATTTTTTAATGCTAGCACCCAGTCTGTTTTAGCCTGCTGCAACACATTTTTCCCCGGGAGCAGTTATTGACGGGTGCCTTGAAGCCCTACGCTCGCGGGTGGTTCTCCCTAACGGTGACTAACAGCCACAGGTGGGGTTTGTGGTTGTGGTTGTTGTAGTTGGCATGGGCTGCCCCTCGTCTGTAGAGCGTCTGCTCTGAAGGAGCTGCAGCTGTGGCCTCTTAAAGACCTCCATTTTATGCTGCGCTCGGAGGGGCCAGCCAGCCAGCCAGCCAAGCAGTCAGCCCACCCTTTAGCTGCAGCCACGGATCCAAGCAGCAGCCCTCAGACGCCTCACATCACGCCCTTGTTATTAGTTTAGGCATCCCAGGATCTCGCCGGGTCATCCTTCTTGAACAGCTAAGCAGCAGTCTCGCCCCCCCACCCCCACCTCTCTCTCTCTCTCTCTCTCTCTCTCTCTCACACACACACACACACACTCACACACACAGCGCTCTACTGCCAGGACATGAACAATGAAGTTTTATTTTTCACCCTCCCATTCGAACTCGATTTGTTTTGCCATTTCTGGTTCTTGCCTCAGCGCAGACTCTTGTATTCCTGACACAAGCGACCCCCTTGATTCCTACAGTTACTGCCGAACAGGGTCTCCACTGTTAGCCGAGGGAAAATGATCCGGGCCTCGTTTGTCATCAGGCTTTTATTTGTGTGGGACGCCAGGCACCCAGGACCTCATAAATGGGTGTGATTACTGGGCAAGCCAGCGTGGTGTTACAGCTGTCTTACACACACAGGGGCAGGGGTGTGTGTGTGTGGGGGGGGGGGGGGGGAGTCGGCGGCAGGCCTACTGGAAATTGATGTTTAGCGCAGTGCCGTGGCCTCTATCAAAAATGTTGCTGATTCTGTCACCGGGGTTAATAAATGGCACTTTACTTTCCAGCCACTGCAAAAGTGATCAGTGTGTGGGGGGATGTGGATGTGGGTGCGTCTGTGTGAGGCAGGGAGACTGGAGGTTGTATGTGTGTGTGTGTGGCTGTGATGGTGTGTGTGTGTGTGTATTTACATGTTCTCTTTTTCTTTTCTTTTTTTTGTATGTGTGGGGCTTGTATGTGTGTGTGTGTCAAGTACCATGTCACAACACTAAGAGGTCAGTTTTCTTTCATCGTCGCCTAGAACAGGCGTATCACTTTCACATATGTGCTTTCATTTACATCACGTTTCTGTGTGCGCTCCTCCCTGTTGGCTGAAGCATTACCTCTGGGAGATGAGGAGAGGGGGGGGGGGGGTTGTTAAGCACAGATACCCTGACCCATAAATTACAGTCCAGTTGTCCTCCCTCCACCGCTAGTTGAGTAAGCATTCCTTTTAGCGGCACGTCAACATCCCCATTCCCTGTTTGCCTGCTACCGGCTACTCTCTCTGCTTTGACCTTACATGACCTTTGAACCCCTAGCCCCTGCAACGAGCTGACCTTTGTCACAGCAGGGGCCACGTGAACTGAGCGTATATTTCACATGGGCGTTAATTTGTTCTTTTGAAGCAGCTGGTTTCCCGTGTGGCAGGATGCGCTCGCGCATGAGGGCCACAGTCACGGCGTGAGGCTGTCCTAGTGTGTTACACAGCAAGTGGTGCTTTGAGTGCCCACACCACCTTTCATAAATGTTTACACTCAGGTCTTTGTCATATTTTGAAAGTTTTAATTTTTTTGGTTGGTGTTTTGTTGCTGTTTTTTTGACTGCGAGCTTTCGTACAGATGCGCTATCTGTTATGACTACAAAAGACTGAAATTCAAAATCCTGCTCACAAGCAGGAAACAGGCTGTTTTAATTGGTCAAACAAACGGAGCCTTTTTATGTGGATCTGTTTAATCAGTGGATCTGGCTCTGTGCAATTAGCTTCTGTTAGCTGTGTGCTTTAGTAAATCCCTTTTGTAGTGCTTGTGTGCGTGTATGTGTGTGGTTGTTTGTTTGTTTCTTTGTGTGTGTGTGTGTATGTGTGGTTATTGTATTATGCATTTGTGTCTAACACACCAACTGTGTGAGTGTGTGTGTGGTTCTGTGTGTTTGCTGTGCATTTGTATAGATAGGAACAAGAGATAGAGACAAAGTGTGTGTGTCTGTGTGTGTGTGTGTGTGTGTGTGTGTGTGTGTGTGTGTGTGTGGTTATGTGTGTTTGCTGTGC
>JAGFZM010001108.1:287446-349361 GCA_017657215.1 Limnothrissa miodon
GTGTGTGTGTGTGTGTGTGTGTGTGTGGTTATGTGTGTTTGCTGTGCTTTTGTAGAGATAGAAACAGAGATGGGGACAGTGTGTGTGTGTCTGTGTGTGTGTGTGTATGTATCTGTGTACATGTGTTAGAGAGTACAAGTGTGAGAACGGTCATTATGCAGTCATGTGTAATGTTCTTTCTCTTCATGCCTTTGCCCTGTTGGCTCTGTTGCTTGTTTTTCCTGCTAGCCCTTTCATGCCACTCATTCAGCCTCTGCGTCTCCACCACTGACTTCTCCCCTCCCCCTCCCCGTGCCCCTTCCACAGAGGACTACCCTTACCCACTGGAGGAGCACAGCCCATCCATCCCCATCTCACCCCCGCTGCCCCTCTCCGTCTGCCCCATGCCCAGCGTGCCGCCCTCCCCGCAGCCGGTCCCGCACCTCCAGACGCCCCTCTCGGACTCGGCCGGACCCCCCCAGGCCCAGCTGCGGGTGGCACGCGAGTGCCCCCAGAGCGCCAAGCCCCCCAGCGGTTCGCGGTCGGGCTCCAGCGTGCGCAACAGCACCCCCTCCCTGGGGGTCTGCCCACACAGGAAGGGGAAGCAGCTGGGGCCGGGCAGTGCCAGCGGGACTGGCGGCAAGCAGCAGAAGATCACGCGTCGCCAGGCAACCAACGGATGGCTTCCTGTCGGCGTGCCGACTGAAAAGGAGGTGTTTGTCGTGGTACGTTGAGCTCCATTGATGGCAGACTTGGGGATGTTCCCAGAAGCTTGAGGTTTTTTCTTGTCTTTTCTTTTCTTTCCTTGATTAGGTGGCCTCTGTGTTTTGAAGTGGAGGTTTGTAAAGCGAATCTTACTTTCTAAAGCTGCAGTGTTTTAGCCCATTATGTGTTGCCTAATCTTGTAAGATGACATGTCAGGAGGTTTGCAGAATAATCTTGTCTGTCTGCAACTCAGAGTAGGTTTGTGTGCTCTTTATGTGAGCAATTATTTCAAACCTGCCTCTCCGTGCCTGCAATTTTTCCTGATTGCTCTGATACAGCTGTCACTTCAGAATCCACATTTTCAAATGGTTTAACACACTAACCTAAATTGTTGTTAGCACAGTGGTTAAGGAATCCCACCAGCATGCTAGTAGCCAGGGGGTTTGTTGCACAAAGGAAGCAAAGGAGCAAAGGAACTCAACCCTCAGTTTCTCTCGGGGAGGCTGGGCTGACCTGAACTAATTGATGGAAATGTCACTTTAAATTAAAAAGAGAAAAGGTGTGTGCTAAAAGCATATATGTAAATACTATAAATGTATATGCACTCCACTTAAAATTACACATTCTGATTAAAATAGGCCAATGATGACAGTTTAAAAACATGCAGCAAAAACATTTATTTTTTTCAAACTACACAATTTGTGGTCAGATTTGTGAGTTTAATTACTTTAATTACTTTAACAAATTTGACAGCAAAGTTAAAAACATTGCTTTTACTGGATATACATATAAACTGCTCTATAGTAGTTTCTATGGTAACTGCCATTATAACATGCAAGACAATGATGAGAAAATGTGTGTGAGAGAAACTATTTTTTTGGAGCTTGAAGCCATTTCACTTTTCATCCAGAAAGTTTCATTAGTTTTAGCCTGGAGATGGGACTGTCAGGAGATACATCCCTGGGCCGTGGGTGTAATGGTGAACTATAGACCCCACCCCTCACCATGTGACTGTGGGTCACACGGATCCCCTATTAACATAATTACCATAGTCAGTGTGTTAGTCTGGGATTGAATTTATCTTTATGATCACTGTATCTAGGGAGTCTTAGCTGCTTTGATGTTAGTGAGTAGCTAATCATCCTGGGATGGGATCTCGGAGAGGGTTATATGCAGCACTCACAGGCCAGGGATATATTTCCTGACATTCCCATCTCCGGTTCAGAACTGATGAAACGTTTTGAATGAAAAGTGAAACCTATTCAAGTTATTCATAAAAAACAAAAAACAAAAGAAACAAGTCTATTTGCCTGTACTGCATACCTTGAAGACCATGACCTGGATGAATGAAAATGTTCTCAGACAATCAGAACTGTGATAACACAAACAGGAAATGTGGCTTCTGCTGTGCTAAGTAAGTAAACGTGAAGGTGAAGTGGGTTTCGGTTTCATTAAGTGCATTGTGGTAATAAAGAAAAGCCGCACTGTAAATCAGAAGAGTAAGCCTTCGCTACAACAGGCAAATCACACAGTGTGCGTTTTTGTTAATTAGCAGGATTTGCGTCAGCCTCAGTCACAGAGAATAAAAAAAAAATCCCTCCTCTTGTAATCTTGAGTAAACGTGCATTAGGTTAATGCAGGGATAATTTGTGTTTGCACTTGAGCATGGCTGCTTTTATGCTTTGTTACTAATGTGTTTAGTGTGTGTGTGTGTGTGTGTGTGTGTGTGTGCGTGCTTGTGCGCCTGTGCTGTGCCTGTGTTTCTGCATGTAACTGACTGGGTGTTGGATAAAAGCGTCTGCTAAATGCATAAATGTAAATGTAAATGTATGCCTATTTGTCTGTGCGTGTTCCGCAGGGTGAGGAGACCACGGCCTTGCGCAGGTGTTATGAAGGTGTGCAGAGGGCCGGCGAGGTGATCCGTGTCAGGGACACAGTGCTGCTACGCTCGGGCCCCAGAAAGAAGTCCCTGCCCTACGTGGCTAAAGTCTCTGCCTTCTGGGAAGACCCTGAATCTGGTCAGCATAAACAGTGATCACCTCAGGAACACTCAAAGCCAACACTCTGCTCTGATCTATTTGAGTTCTCCATGTAGTGATAATTCTTTTGGTGTCTCAGCACCCCGTTTGGTTTATTTTTCAACTGTAGCAATATAAACATAATGCTATGTAAACACTGGCTGTGTAAATTGTATGGATGCCTGCAATTGTTTGTCTGATCATTTGTGAGTTTTTTGTGAGTGTGTGTCTAAGTGGTTCCCATTGAAGTGGAAGGAATAAACATGTTTGTGTGTTTGTTCTTCCTCCGCAGGAGAGATGATGATGAGTCTGTTTTGGTACTACCGCCCAGAGCACACTCAGGGGGGGCGCAATCCCAGCATGCACTGTGAGGTGAGTGCCAGAAGCATCCATGGGCCACTTGCGTTGCATGCGCCACGCAGCAAGGGACGTCAGGGTCTCCATAGTAACGCAGTGTAAACAGGCAGCTTCCTCTAATTCTGAGACACAGGAAGAAATAGCCCCGCGCAGGCTTCCGTGAGGTCACCGAGCCCGCAGGAACAAATGCGCTATTCAGAGATGTGGTGGAGAAGGGGGGGTGTGGTGAAAAATGCAAACAGCTGCAACACAATTGGCTCAGCCCGGGCCGACCTTGTGTTTTTCCACCTAAAGCTATTAAGGGCTAAGGGACCTCCTTTAGACCTGGCAGTTACACAAGGGGTAATGCGCTGGTGGCATTTTATCTCTGATTGACCAGAGCTGTTCCACCAACGCTTTCTCTTCGGGTGTCTCTGTGGCCGTGTAGATAATGTTCCCCGTGCGTCTCAGCTGGCGTAATGGCACCGCAGATGTCAAGGCAGGTTCACATGAAGTATAAAATATGCTGTTGCAAATAGCATGGCCAGCAAATGAACTCTGGAATGAAACGTCTACTAGGCATGAGCAGAACATAGCCTAATCTAATGGTTGACCGCTCCCCGCTGCCAGTGAATGTAATGTCTTATTTGTATAATTGTACGTTTCACAGTAGTCCTCCCAATGAACATATAAAATTGATCCATTAAGATCCTATGTTCTCTATCTGTGTAAAAGAACGTTGGCTTTTTTAATAGCTCTGATTCCTCTTTCTCAGAGATGCTAATAGCATAAGCTTTGGGGTAATACTTCCTTCTAACAGATTATAAAAACTCTCTGGCTGGGATTAATGAAGTCATGTTAAGTAATTATAAGAAAAAAGTAATTAATCTGATTTTTAAAAAAGATTCATCAGCTTGAAGTTTTCTTGTTATTAATCTTTGCTTTTTCCTATTTTTATTTCTCATTCCATCTCTGCGCCTTCCCCCCTTTCTTTTCCTCTCTCTCTTTACCTCTTTCCCTCTCTCTCCCTTTCACTCTGGTCTTTACTCTCTCTCTCTTTTATCAGAATGAGATTTTTGCGTCCCGTCATCAGGATGAAAACAGTGTGGCCTGTATTGAAGACAAGTGCTACGTGTTGACTTTAGCTCAGTACTGTAGGTAAGCGACTGCCTCAACCACCACCACCCCCCACCCACCCACTTACCCACTCCCCCGCCCACTCCGTCGGCAGAGATCAGCATCATCTCTTCAGCAAAACGCTCTTCAAGTCAATTGTGATCTTAGTGTGGGGGGCTTGGTGTGTGACATTTCAAAACTCAATTTGCATAGCCTCACAATATCTCTGTCACAGTTCCCTCTTTGCTGTGCCATTTGCCAGACTTTTTCTCAGACAGATAGCAGACTGATATGGCCCAGCCGCCTCCGTCTTTTCTTAGCAGCGACAAAAGTGTTTTGTTTTCCAGACAATCCCTCTGTGGCCGTTTTTGTCTGACTGTTTGTTTGTTTGTGTTTTTTTGTCCTCCCTCCTCATAGATTTTGTGCCTTGGTGAAGCGTCACGCCGACGGTCTCCCCAAAAGTTCCCCCGTGGTGCCGCCTTCGGAGGTGTATACCGTGCCCTCGCATCGCCGTGTGCCCGCCAACGTGGACCCTGAGCTGGTCTTTGTCTGCCGCCACGTCTACGACTTTCGCTACGGACGGCTCTTGAAGAACCTGCAGTAGCGCAGGAGAGAGTGGGGTGGTTAGGCTGGGGCGAGGACAACTTACAAATAAGCTGTGTGAGAGAGAGGTAGAGAGAGAATGAAAGAGAGAGAGAGAGAAAGAGAGAGAGAGAGAGAGAGAGAAAGAGAGAGGAAGAACAGAGAAAACAAGGAAGAAATAAAAAGCAAAGGGTCCTGTGTGTAAGGCAGGAGCTCAGAATTGAGTGATTTGTTTGGTAATCAGCAGTGAACTGTTGTCTCTGTTGTCTCCTCTCAAGGAATAGAGTGACTGAGTGAGAGAGAGAGAGTTCAAGGGGAAGCCATGGATTTTTGTGGAGTGGAATCAAGGTGTGGTTTGACAGCTCTCATAGCTGGGCACACGTGTGTCCCCAATCTTGGACTTTTTTTATAATCTGAGATTTGAACATGAATTTAGATGAAATATCATGGCACAAATACTTTTACATGCAAAATGCCATACTATTATAATAGTTGGAGAGTCAACCTATAACTTGCTGATATATTTATTTGGTTTGTGGATAGAAATTCTTTTTAAGCCAGACAGAGCACTTGTCATTGAGTCAGAAGTGAAGGTACAATTATAATTGACTACAGATCTTGATATTGTTTCTCCTTGTGCAAATTCTCCCTTATTGGATCTAGTGCATTGAGATCTATTTATTTATGAGAGGCTAGAAAATGTATTTATTTTTTTGAAAAGTAATTTAAGATGATAAAAGATTGGTTTCTTGTATTTTGGGAAGATGAAAGATTGGTTTCTTGTATTTTGGAAAAAAGGAAGAAAAAAAAACACCCACACAGTAGATCTTCATTCCTTAATTGCTCTCGTTCATGACCGTGAAGGACACCCAGCATCTTCTCCCCCCCTCACCCCTCAACCCCCCACAGTACATGGGAGTAATGGTGGCCCAACAGAGACCAGAGGAACTGGAGGACCAAGTATCCCAGGGTGTGAGAGCGCAGGAAGCGGTCCGCTTGGCTCCCCTTCCTCCATCCCTCCTGCCAACACCCCCTCTGTTGCCCACCCTTTCTGATGGAGCAGTGAGGTGGAGGTGTCTGTTGAAATGCCGTAACCCTCCTTAGCCCTGTGATTTGCCTTATGACTCCATAGGTGAAGCTTTAGGAAGTGTCACACTGAGGTCCCCCATCCCCCCTAAATCCTGCCTTCTGAATCAAGCCAAAGGAATTCATAAAAACAGTGCTACCAACCCCCCTCCCCCCTCACTCTCATTCTCTCTCTCTCTCTCTCTCTCTCTCTCTCTCTTCCACACACACACACATAGACATGCACATACATACATACAAAAACACCGCCCTCTGCCTTTGCCCCTAGTCCATTCCCAGCTACCCCAACACCATTAGTTTGCACTAATAGATTAACCTGAGGTGTCCGTAAAGAGGTTCGACTCTGTCCAAAGCTTCACCTGCTACTGATAATTAATGGATATTATATATAAATATATATATATATATATATATATATATATATATGAAACAATGAATGAAATACTGTGTATTTATGTATGTGAACCTGAGCTGAAGGAATCGGTGTGTCATTTATACCTGTAACCTGCCGGGGAGGGGAGGGGATGGGGGGCGTGTGAAGTGGACAGTTTCAGGAGACGCACACTTGTGCAGAGTTCCAATGTGTGTGTTCATGAGTGGGTGTGTGGGTGTGCTTTCACATACACTCAGGCATGACACTCTGCCCCCCAAACACACACACACACACACACACACAATGAGCATGTACGTTGACCAAGCTGGAAAAGCCACCGGTGTTGTCATAACGTGGTGATAATCATTTGATGCTCAAATGTGAAATATCTGTCTTACATGGTCTGCTGTGCCTTGTTTACCATTGTCGGTTTGAGACTGAGAGAACCTGACAGTCCTGAGTTCTTGACATTTCCTTCTGCGTCACGTATCTTGACAAAAAAAATTCCTGCTGTCTTTCCTTTGACTTTGAGCCTGTCTTCGCAAAAAAGACACATTCCTTAATACTCTGAATCTCTTTAGTTTCTTCAATTGATTGGCGTCACATTCCTGGTGACAGTGGTGTAATGTGGAGGAGAATGAGAGAGAAAGAGAAATCAGAAGTTGCCTTTGTGGAAAGGAAAGAAAATGCTCACATCAATGCAATAAGAGTCACAGGATGTCCTCTGGTTTCACGGACATACGAGAAATATGATCCAGTTAGTATTATAGAGTTTCTGACTAATGTTAGCATTTACAGATTATTCTTTCATTATTATATTGGTGTTCACTCAAAATAACCAATGTGTTTTGATTCCTTGCATTAAACATGTTTTAATTGGCAGCGCCCATGTATACTTCAAATGTTGTGCGGTTTATTTAGCCATTTGAGTGTAGAGATTTTGATTGCGTAAACAATGGAACTTTTTAAGTAAGTACAATGAAGGTATGTTTTCAGTACGTTTGGCCATTTTGAAGTCGATCATATCATATTCATGCAGAACTTCACTGTTGACCAAATATGTGCTGCATTAGCAGAAATGTTTTTGTCTTAACAAAAATGCTTTCCTTGCTGTTAAGTAACTCTCAATTTATAGAAATCTTAACATAGTACCTTCCCCTGTGTTGCGCGAAACATTTTAGCAAACTGAGCCTGTCATGTATCCAGACTAAAGACAACATGCCAGGTTGTGAGTGCTTCTTGAGAAGACTGACGGAAAATTGTTGTGTCCTTGTGGTTCAGTCCATCAAAGATCAGTACTAAGAGGATTAGTTTTGTCCAAAATATGTTTTGGATGTGTTGTTTTTTTTTTTTTTAAATGCCATTGACATTGTCAGTCATCTACTTGGGAATGGAATTACCAGACACAAAAAATCCATACCTAAAAATTAGGAGGCAGGAAAATCTGAAAGATTTAAGTCACTCCTGAGGATAGTAAACCTTCCTCTGAATTCATCTTTGCTCCTCTGCCAGTGATGATGTCGATGATGATGATGATGATGATGAAGATTATGATGGAGATGATGTGTAAACATATATGTTTCAACTCTAAGCATGGACGCCCGGGCATTCTTGGACTAGATCTAGCACAGTGCATTTGTATTATTTAAGATAGATCTGTATATTATCAGAGACAAATATTTAAATGGAATAAATAATATATGAGTTTGACATTGTCAAGTGTTTTGTGTTTTTCTTTTTGTGAAGAATAGAAGTAGACAGTATGTTTACATTTGCGGCTTTTTGTTTGTACCTTCTTACCTGAAGCTGTGTTGGAAAGCAGTCATTTTTGATGACTGTATCTAATCCAAAAGATGTATTTAAATACAAAGCAAAACCACAACTCTGTGTTTAAAATACATTTAAATAAATAATAAATTTTTATCATCCCTTTACTTGCAGACATGATACATGCATGAACAATGTATACTTCTTTAAATAATCAGATACAAAAACTTTTGCAATCCATGCACAGCCAAGTTGAGAGTGCTTCTTGACGGCTCTGCTGAATCCACTCCAGGATAAACACTTTAATACCTAGCTCAAACGTTTGGATGTATGTTTAAACAGCGTAACTGCTCTGGCAATGTACATGTCTGCCTCGCTGTTATTGAGATAAACACCACTGTATAGACATTATTTGCCTTCGTAGGGATGCACTGTGGCCCAATCACCACACGGTGTCATGGTGAATCTGCCTCTCAGAGATGGAGGAAAGAAGCTGTAGAAAGCAAAGGCAGTTCACAATACTACTGGATGCATAAAGCCTTTTCAGGCTTTGAACTGTAGTTAAGCAATTACGCAATACCAAAGATGTGGTCTAATTTAAACTTTTTCAAATGCTTGCAACATCAGTCGAGGCATTTTGATGTACTGCAAGAGCTTCCAACACCAGATTACTATACTGCGCCACATTTTTTTGCTATAACTTTTTAATTTATTTTGTTTTTGCTATATTTATTTCTTATAGCCTACAGACCTTCAGTGTGTTGCTGTTTCATGTGAAATACACAAAATGAATTGGGAAACAAACAGTGAGAACATTTCCACTGGACCCTAGGTCTGAATTAAGTTAGAAAGGTGTTCAGTTACTCTGCAGAACTGCTGCTGAAATCTAGAATCCATATAGCAGACTAGTTTATGCCCTTCTATTTTAACGGTGCGTTATATGGGTTTATAGTTGGTGATACAAGTACTATACTCACTGTGCACTGAGCGGAAATGATACACTCAGCACTCACTGTAAACATACGACCCTGTCTCACATTTGGTGAGATACATTTCTTGTGCTGCTGCTATTGGGTGTAATATTGTTATGCTAATTAAATTGGTTTATGATTGATGCTACAAATATTGCTCCTGAATAGGAGTGCATTTTGAATGGAAACGAGTTAGTAAAAGACATTTATTGTACTTAATATAATGATATGATGTTGATATGATGTGAGCGACAACATTGAACACGACAAAACGGGTCCTATAAAAGGCCTGGTTCCTCACAAAAAGTGATCAGCTGACTAACCATTGACCAAATGCTATATGGTCATCAGGCCTGTGTGATAGTGGTAGCTCAGTAGACTCTCAATTCTTGACATTTTGTGGATTAGGTTGGAAATCTTATTAGACAGATATAAGTATATGTTATATGCATGTTATAAAACATGCAAGACATATAAGTGTGTTATAAGAATGTTATAAACATGACACATCCCTCTATCACTCCATTATATTGACAGCATCAAACTGCCCTATGATTTTATGTACATACTGAAGGTGTCAATATTTTGAGTGCCCTGCACGCAGTTTCTGTTGATGGAAAAGGTAAATTAAGCTAACGGCCGTATTAGCCATGTTAAAGGGATAACTAATGTTATGTCATATTGCTTGTTTTTACTTTTTTATTGCTTCAAAATATTTAGCAAGAAAAGTCAAATATTAAGTATTGCATACAAAGTTTTCATGTCATCTGTTTGGTCACATGTTTGTAAGTGTACTCCTGTACATGTGCAATATGTATTAATGGTTAATTATGTATTTTTAGAAAGGGTACAGACATCCTCAAAATATCAGTTATCAGTTGATCTCATTCATTCATATAGTACATGGCCCATGTCCCTCTGACAATCATGGCAAGAATTGCTTTTCAATTTCTTTCTCCGACATCAACAACAGTGCGGGTCAAAATATGCAATTATTTCTAGGAAACCATGAGTCCATCTCATAAAGTCTGTCCTTTAACTGGCTCAGAAAGATTTAGCAGTAAAGGACACAGTGTGTATCCTGTGAAAGTCTCCCTTCTTCCATACCCATCTAAAACAGAACACTGATGTTTTTTATCCGAACCCTTAACTGAGGACGCGTGTATGAAGCCCTCTTATGAGGAGAGAAAGGAAGGGAATATGAGAGAGAGAGAGAAAGAGATAGAGAGAGAGAGAGAGAGAGTTAGATGACGGCAGACCATGTAAGGTTAATCAGAGCCTCCATGAATATGCATGTTATTCATTCATAGCCACACAATCAGGTTTTAAATGTCACGGCAACACTTGCTTGCCTAACTGTCTGCATGCATCCGATACGGGATTACCAGTTTAAGTGAAAATTATTTTTCCGGCTATAACCATGTACAGTCCACAGGCAAGAGTGCCATACTTAGTTCTGTTGTGTATGAAACAGCGTATATATGGCAGCCTGCCATTACTTACCATGTGTTGGACCATCACAAATGCAGATAACACATGGATTCTCCCATAGTGTGTGTATGAATGGCACACTGGTGTATTGCTGTTTCACAAAACAAGACACAGGGTGATGTTTGGAACATATGAGGGACCTAACTTAATAAATACAATTTGGAAAAAATAATATCAGTTTGAACTTAAATTGATAATAATACATTTAGGAAATAATAATAGTCAGGATCCATAACGCATATTGTTTATGGTAGCCAAGAGCATTTGGTAGGCCTACATACATGTATAATGAAACAGTAGCCAAAGCTTACTAATGAGAGCAAAGAAACAATTTAATGTCTGTTTTCCTGTATTAGTTGTACTGTGGTTAACTGCCAGTTAGCGCATTTAAGTTGTTTTGTACCAAAATGTTAGCCTGGGCCCACCCATACTTCCTGTGACTCTACATTGAATTTCGCGAACTAGTCAGTCTGGTCAGGTTGACGTTTTAGAGCGCTTCCGTTTCCTTAAAAAATGGGAACCAATGAGAAACAAGCTTACGCATACATCATTGGAATGAATTTTCTGATTGGTTGTAGATTCACCCAGTATAATACAGAGGCATCTGATGGATGTAGGTTAAGCCCGTCTCCCAGAAGGCGTGTAGTAAGGTAGCCTCGCCAGACTAAGTTCCTAAGAGCTTATCAGTTATTTGGTAGCCAGGCTACCAAAATGTATTACTCCCCTCTCTAAGGACCTGTCTTGGACTACAAAGCCAACTGTGCTAATGAAGAATGCCTGGCAGCGCCTCCATTGCCTATGGGTCCTGAGATATAAAAGATTGCAGACCAACCTGCTGGTGTCCTTCTATCAAGGCACTATCAAGAGAGTGCTGGTGCTGGTACATCCCTGTGTAATATGCTGGTTGTACAGTAGAAAAATAAGACAACACTGTGTTTGTGTGTTGTGTGTTTGTGTGCGTGCAGGTTTATTCCGTACAGTCATCACACTGCTGCTATTCATTATGGCCCTGTGCAATATCATATATGCAATTACAAACCTACCCAGGAGTTAACTTATTTTTACAGACAAAAGCGCTCATCCCCCTATTTATATTTATGATATCTTTGTACATACCCCCCTCAATACATACCTAGACATTGTGAATATATTGTTTTTCAATACCTGACACTTGTCAGCTAATTTCACTGTCCAGGCATCTGTACAGTGACAATAAAAAGCAGTACAGAAGTTAAGTCTTAAAGAGGGGCTGAGCAACGTTGTTTTTTTCTCTCACGAGCTCCCTCTAAAGACCGCTGTATTGCATTGTATTGCACTGCATTCTATTGGAGGTGGTCCGCGCTGCTGAACATTGCAAGTGCTGTATCTACTGCTATAGGCCACGGTAGCGCATTCTACACCGTTCGTTCACCGTGTAATGACTCATTTTAGCATCCTAAACAGTATGAAACGGATTAATTAAATGAAAAATGTTGCATAGTGGGCCTTTAAGTATTAAGTCTTATTCCTACCAACCCCAAACAAAAGGACACTTGGCATTTGGTGACAAGACTGCGGGTTGATTGAATCTTGCATGAACTTATTAATACTTTTTTTAATGAGTGACATGTGAGCCATGGCAAGGGTAACCACAAGCTTCATGTTTATTTGTACCATCAATCAGTAGCTTAAAAAGAAAGAAACTTTCATCATGGCACAGCACCTGGATTTGGCGCTTTTTTTTTTTTTTGCTTTTTTCACTGGGCTGAATCACTTACTGTGAAGCCATAATGAGAGGAGATGCAGCAGGCTCAGCTCACCAATATGTCTGTGCCCTCCTGCTCCTCCTTCATCCTTACCTGCATGCACCTGTCGGCAATTTCCTGTTCAGAGCGATCTGATATGGAATCTACCACCACTTGGGCTTCTCTCTCTCTCTCTCTCTCTCTCTCTCTCTCTCTCTCTCTACCTCTAAGTGTAAGAGAGCGCTTGAGGTTGAAGACACAATTTGTCCTCCTTGAAAACCTCTGTTCAGTTCTCTTGAATGAGATGTCAAATTTAACCCTCAGTGTTAGGTAGCATGTTCAGAGGGAAAAACACTATTGAGAAGATAAATCAGACTTTCTGTTTTCAGCATGGGGGAGATATACTTGGAAAAAAGGACTTTAAAAGGGTGGGCCCTTGAAAAGCTTGGGTTAAAGGGTTTGCTTGATTTCAGCATGCATATGGTCGAGAGTTTTCTACTCCGCTGCTTGCCCTGAGCAAAGAAATAAATATACACTACAGATCTACAGATTATACCTGTACAAATATCAGATTCAACAGTCTATTGTCACCCCATCTGCTTTCTTGGCAAACAAAAGTATCTCTCATTTGCCATTTAAATGCATTGATTTTATGTGGTTTGCCTAGTAGAAATCGCAATACTTCATGAACAAACCAGCCCCTAAATTAGCTCTGAATAGCGTTCATTTAACCATGTGTTTGTTTTTACTTCCAAAACCAAGTACCTATTAATCATTTGACCTGATCATCCACAATTAACCTCATCAATGAAGAGTCTTGTGCATGAATGTCAGCTGAATGGGATTTTGATTAATCCACAGACGGCGCCAGATAATGGCGGTGTTTCCTCAGGGTATTTTTCTTCCCTTAATGACATCTCGGGTAGAGTTAGTCACGCTCAT
Source organism: Limnothrissa miodon (assembly GCA_017657215.1). NCBI lineage: Eukaryota > Metazoa > Chordata > Actinopteri > Clupeiformes > Clupeidae > Limnothrissa > Limnothrissa miodon. Next base: position 300,537 of record JAGFZM010001108.1, read on the forward strand.
GGTTCCTACCTTGCTGTGATCCATCACTGTGCCACAGTAATTCCCCTGCTGGTTTCTTGTGGAGAGCTTTTTTTTTTTCAAGCTGAAGTAACTCTCCAAAAGAGGTTGAGCAGTTGAATGACCTGACTAAAAAAAAAAAAAAAACGAAAATCGAAACTCTTGTACTGTGGCCTTTACAGCTTACAACTTGAATGTCCTGGATCAAGTTTGCATTCTAAACCAAATCTGACCATTAACAATATCAGGTCATGCTAATAAAGAACTGCAGATGACGAGTAATTCCATTACACAATGACTGCAAATTTTATTGTGATGTTTCCTGCGTCATATTTCTCCCTAAAGGGAACAGAAGACTATTTTCCTCTGTGTACAATTTTGAAATGCTGATACACAAATATTTACCCCCACATTGTCATTACAATGAGATCTAATGTCAAGTGAATCTGAAGGAGGCGGATTGCTCCTGCAAATTGAATCCTCTAACCTCCTAAGATGCAGAAAATTAGGTGTTTGTGTTAGTATGTGTGTGCATGTTCATCTATAAGAGTGTGTGTGTGTGTGTGTGTGTGTGTGTGTATGTGTCGATACATCCATGTATATGTGCGAGCATGCAAATGAGCATGGCTCAGGCCCAGATTTCTCTCCCTACAGCCACTCACCATGTGGATCATATTGTGACTAGTCTCCATTTTACCACCAACACCGGTCTCAACTCAACCCTCAACTTTACTGCATTTTGTTAATGACAATAAAGTCGTATCTAATCTACTGTAATCTAATGTAATCTAAATTTATCTGTATTAGTCCATTGCCATAACCCAGGGTTAGGGTTAACCATTCACCCCATTCTGACATTTCTTTTAGTTTATTTCACTCTTTTCTATATATCTAGGACTGGACTAGATGGATACTGCCTTGCCTTGCCCTGAAGGCTTATGTTTTTTTTAAGCTTTTCTATGTTGATTTTATATTGTTGTGCTTTATAATGGGCGGTGGTGGTGCAGGTGGTAGAGGAGCTGTTTGGTGACCGCAAGGTTGCAGGTTCTAGCCACACTCTGTCCTTGAGCAAGACACTGAACTCCAAATTGCTCCTGGTGGCAATCCCCTCCACAGGTGTGTGATTGGGTGAAAGTCATTGCAGGCGGCGCGTGTAGACGCAGCGGCCTCTGGCTCTCCTGACCGTGCGCATCACTGTGGGATAGCTATAAACGTAATTTTGATTCCTCTGTATGTCCAGTATATGTGGAGAAATTGACAATAAAGAGACTTAACTTAATATGTTGCCTACTTATACTCCTGCCAGGAAGAGAATCACCACTTCCCTGGCCTATCCCAAGGCCCTTACCTCACAGAACCTATAGGTGCCAGGCTGTGGCATTCGACGCCCTCCTGTTGTCAGGCTGCCACCTGATGTGATTATCGAGTCCCACAGCCCCGGCATCTCCGGCCTAATTGGCATGCAGCAGCGACACACTGGCAAGGGCATTGTGAGTCTGGCGTGCCGGGACAGACGGGACAACATAACAAATACACCATGACGTTGCTAATGAGGACAACCTCGTGCTGTGGGTTTTCATGCAAATGATTGTATCGATCGGACCCATGTGCATGCTGGGAAATGCGCAAAGGCGCGAGCCTTATCGCAGGGGAACACACTGGCCCTCGATGGTGGAAAGAGGGAAATTAATGAAATGAAGGCGCATGAGAAATTGGGCTATTGGAAAGCTGCTCTAATGGGTGTCATTTTCAAGTAGAAAAGAATAAAAGTGAGGAAGTGTGTCATCATTCAAAGGTGTCGTAGTGTTTCCACTAATGCATTAGTTGAAGAAGTCAGTGATTGCGGTGATTACCATCGTCTGTGGTGAAAACATCAGCATCAAATCATACATGTAAGTAGTAGATGGAAAGCCAAAGGTAATTTGCTGTCATCTGGATAATAGATGTGTTTTGAACTTGTCACCTGCAAGTTAATGCATGAACGCATATAGAAACAGAGCAAAAAAAAAAATCACAGATCTGATGAGACACCACAGTACACCTCTTTATACAGATCAATGGGAACACCGGCAATTCATCAGAAATAGGCATTGTTCCTTGTTTCAGAAATAAACAATCATGTTGAGAACATTTTTGGAATTAATTGGTCCCCTACAGAGAGGCTTGCTGAGTCCTGGCAGCCAGTGTTAACTAATGGCACCAGTAAGCATCTCATGTCTCAAAATCTCTTGAAGTCTGTGAAAATAAGAACCGGTAATCTTTTAAAAATTATAAATAAAAAAGAGTTCCAACACGATTGACAGTCAATATGTATGTGTTTATAATCACTCAAAAACTCAATAGAACTTGGGGTCTTTATAAGCAAGTCTACTTTACAGAGCCTAAGTAAAAGGGTGTATATATGTGTCTGTGTGTGCATTTGTGTGTACAGTATGTGTGTGAAAGAGAGAGAGGGAGAGACAGACAGACAGAGAGAGAGAAAGAAAGGAGATGAGGAGGTACACTTATGAAAAGATGTCCTTCTCCGAGCTCACTGACAGACATGGGAGAGGAGAGGAGAGGACATGGGAGAGGAGTAACACAAATGAAGCCTCCCACTCTGCTTCTTAAATGATGGGAGAGTATGTATGAGCACAATGAGGCGCAAGAGCCACAGCACTCTCGCTCTTAATTAGCTCACAGTTTGGGGCCTCTTTGCTTTGTGAGCCTGGCCCTTAAGCCCCCTCTCTCCAGGTGGGAGACAATGATGAGAGCCAGAGGGGGCTCACTCTCCGCCATACATGATCACAAACCACTTGACCGGATTTTCTTGTTTTCTTTAAAGCTCATTGTCAGAGGCCTGATTAATTTCTGCACTAATCAAGCTGAAAGTTATATGGAAGCTTTTCATATGGACGCATTTTTTTTATTATTATTTGTGCATGAACAATACTTATTTGTGTTCGTTTTATAGGTCAGACATTTAAAGTGTGATATAGACTATATACAATTTTGTAAGAGCTCTTTCTAAGAGCTTTTTGAAGGCCTCCAGAGATGACCCTGTTCTGATTGTTTTTGGTTGGTCATTCCACTAGCGTGGCATTCCACCCTCATGGCTTCATCCTTGATTACTTTCTGACATAATCTCTTGCTCTTATGACATACTATGGTTCTGCACTGGATACAACAATGGTGCATTTGTTAGGAAGTAGCCTATTTAAAGAGGAGAAAGAAGTCATTTAAGGTCATTGTGGACTTGCCATAGTATGGCAAGGCCACTATTGTTCTTAAGTATTTTCTTATTGTGGACTTTCCATAGTATGGCAAGGCCACTTTTGTTGTTCTTAAGTATTTTCTTATTATTCTGCCGGATTTTAAAGCCGCTACTCCTCCTAGGACTTTCGAGAGACACTGTTCCAGCACCGACACGTCTTGATCGGTGTTGATCGATTTTCTTGTTTTCTTTAAAGCTCATTGTCAGAGGCCTGATTAATTTCTGCATTAATCAAGCTGAAAGTTATATGGAAGCTTTTCATATGGACGCATTTTTTAAATTATTATTTGTGCATGAACAATACTTATTTGTGTTCGTTTTATAGGTCAGACATTTAAAGTGTGATATAGACTATATACAATTTTGTATTTTTTTATCCCACAATTGTCAGAGATTTGCTGTTATACATCTCACTGCACCATTTTCTGAAAATAAGCTGCACCATGTTTCATAATTGTTTCAGGAAAAGTGAATAATTATGATAATAATTATGGGATGTCATTCCTAAATCACATGCCACTGAAATTGTGATGCTTTTCATTCTATAGTTATTTTTAACTTTCCTCTTCCTCTCATAGAATAGGATCATCTCATCTGCATGTTAGGTGGCATCATTGTGCATTTTTTTCTTCTTCCAAAGCCCAATTGGGTTGTTCTTTGATTAAACATGACGAAGGAAAGTCATTGTCCTCAACAAAAACTCTTGCCCAATTTACTTTAGCTTTAAAGTGACAACTTGTTGGTATTATATATTTACATATAGAAAATAATGACAAAAAATACTGGGGTAATTGCCCATCAATCAGGAATATTGCTACCAGCATGTTTGGGTCACAGTTTCAACTTTTTGTGTTCTCCTCTCTAAAGCCACATACACAAATCCCGATGAGTCAGAGGCCTTTTACCCAGGGAGGTCGGACTCAAGCTTCACGCAGACTTCTGTCTCAGTACAGGTTCACTCAGAGAAATCCTTTGATGTAGTTGCCATTGCTTAATATGCAAGTGATCTCCTACTTTTATCCCTTGAGTGGCATGATAATCACCAAATCACTCCAACTGATTTCAACACTCCAAGACTAAATGTGCTTACATCAGGCTAAATATGACTTCAGGTTTCATTCTTCTGCAATTATTTTTCATGAATGTGTATGAGGGCAAAAAGTAAGGCGGTGGACATCAGACAAACAGCATGTTCTGTTGAATTCAAATGCGAGAGAGCTGCTGTGAGAGCTTGAGCTTAAGTAGACCTGAGTGCAGGCAAACATAAATATTTATTCTGACACCTGCTTGATTGCCTTTGAAAATCATCTAATTGCTCGCCATGTTTGAGGCAATTATCACTAATGAGCGCATTAAGGTCCATATGTCTGGTATGCAGTGAAAGTCTTAAACCTCCTATGTGTAAGTTTTATGTTTGTTGCGGATAGCAAGGATAGCAAGCCATATACAGTCTATGGCGGAAACGCAAAAGGCGGAGCTGAATATAGACTGATGTTCCCTACATGAGCATGTAGTTTTCAAGATGGCAAAATGGCGGAGCAAAATATTCCATAAAATCAACCTGATTTCATGTATATATAAATGGAAATTACCAAGTTTACCAGAACACTATAATTTATTGATGGAGGTAATTACTATTGTTTTAGATTCTATTTTTAAAATAAAAAATGTATTTTTAATAAAAGACGAAGATAAATAGAAGATAAATCCTACACATAGTGGCTTTAAAGACATCAGCATCACATTTACATTTACATTTATGCATTTAGCAGACGCTTTTATCCAAAGCGACTTACAAAACGAGGATAACAATCAAGCTACATAGCAGAAACCTTAAGGAGCATAGTGCTAGGGGATAGTGCTTCAGTTCATTTTAGTGCTAGGATAGAAGATGTTCTCTGAATAGTTGGGTCTTTAAGAGCTTTTTGAAGGCCTCCAGAGATGGCCCTGTTCTGATTGTTTTTGGTAGGTCATTCCACCAGCGTGGCATTCCACCCTCATGGCTTCATCCTTGATTACTTTCTGACATAATCTCTTGCTCTTATGACATACTATGGTTCTGCACTGGATACAACAATGGTGCATTTGTTAGGAAGTAGCCTATTTAAAGAGGAGAAAGAAGTAATTTAAGGTCATTGTGGACTTGCCATAGTATGGCAAGGCCACTATTGTTCTTCTTAAGTATTTTCTTATTGTGGACTTTCCATTGTATGGGAAGGCCACTTTTGTTGTTCTTAAGTATTTTCTTATTATTCCGCCGGATTTTAAAGCCGCTACTCCTCCTAGGGCTTTCGAGAGACACTGTTCCAGCTCCGACACGTCCGCCGAATCTTGATCGGTGTGCTTACATTCTACTTTTTGATATCTCTTGTCGTTTTCCCGTTATCCCTCTTTTTCTTGTCGTTTTTTTTCCATTGAAATGCATGGGGTGCATGAAATGCATGGCTCCTAATTGAAATTAATGGGAAAAATGCTTGTGTGTGTGTGTACGTGCATGTGTTGGGGGGTGGGGTGTGTTCAGAGGGGGTTTTGAAAGGGTGTTGAGGGGTGGAGAAGGGGTGTTGGGTGGGTGTTGAGGGGGGTCGGGGGGGTTCTCCATTGGAATGAATGGGAGAAATGCTTGTGTGTTTTTATGTGTCTGTATGTGTGTGCGTATGTTGGGGGTGAGGGGGTGTTGAGGGGGTTCTCCCTTGGAAAGAATGGGAGAAATGCTTGTATGTTTTTATGTGTGTGTGTGTGTGTTTGTGCGTATGTTGGGGGGGTTGGTGGGAAGTCCACATTGCAGTTTCTGCTGAGAAAATGCAGTCTAGTTGTCAACCAACATTTTAGTTCACATTACATTTAAACCATAGCCATTCTAAGCTAAACAAACACCTTAGTACACTGCAAAATGCACAACATTATCTAGGTATACACCATTTTACAGTGAAAGGTGCATGATGCCTTTACGATTGACAATGAAATAGCACAACACACGTACATGACATTTACAGCAAAACCAAATATTTCTTACAGTACATGCGTTCACTTTCATAGACTCTTTCTGTCTATACTGCAGACCACAAGACTGACACCTTTAATGGAGAGGCTGCAGGTTCACATAACTTTGCTTTCAAGCATTGTGTCAGGATGGATACGAGCAGATTTGCACACAGCAGCACTGATTCAATTTCATTCAACAGACGCATGGTTGGATTAGGACCTGGCAGCAGGCGCTCACAGCAGAGCAAATGAATAACTAGATACAAACAGCACTTTCGCAGTAAGCCTTTTGGTATGGGATATCAGCGTGAGACAAAACAAACAAACAAAACAAACAAAAACAAAATAAAAGGAAATAAAAACAAAAGCAAGCAATGTTGTGAGAGGATCACCATACAACTGCAGGTGCTATAAGTGGTATACGTGTTGTATACCGTTCATATTCCAATTCACAAGTTGTACAGTGTCCATGTTAACAAGCTAATTAGTGCAATAACGTCCCCACGACCTCCAACTCCTCAGTGTTTGACTTCATCAAGAAGAAGCACTGCACACAATCAATGACTACAGTCTCTGGTGCTTGTGTTATGTTGCCTCATCTCCTCAGCTGTCTTCACACAGGGTCATTGGCTGTCATATCCAATTCTGTCAAAGTTTGTTATATTGTTTACTTCAGATCTGTCTTCATTGTTATTCCACTGGTCTGGTCATTCAATTGAGCCATTACACTATGTTTATAAGAAGTGTGACAGGCGGGGCAAAGTTGTTTTTTCTTGTATGGCTTTTCAGTGTCTGAATGTATTCTCTTGATACACAATTACCAAGAATGTGAATAGAGCCAGACAACAAGATTGTTGTCCTTGATGCTGCCCATTTCAGAGGATTGAGCAACTACACCCATTTACCCACTTTAAGGTTTTTAATCTTTTTCTCTACCATTCAATGACTGCATTTATCTATAAACACACATTTTAACTTCAAAATAGTTTGAGAACCTGGCTTATCAAGTGTGGATGCTGAAGCTTTGAGTTACAAGTTATACATTCTGTAATCTGGATTTGGCATCCAGATATTGACAAAGAAAACAAAAACAGACAATCTTAGAGTTTTGTACAAAAGCACTTGACAAAAAATAAAAGTAATCTGAATGGGGCAAGCAGCATCCAACATCCAAACAGGACTGTTATTTAGTTCCTTATTATCTCAGACTTTCAGACAGACATATATACAGTACATTGAACACATATTCTCATTTTACTTTACAGCATTCAAATTGCACATGATTTGGAATCAGTGGTTAGCTCATTAATTGCACAACACAGTAAATGAGTTCAGGGTTACCTGAAAAAGAACCATAATAAATAGAGATGGCCAAGGCAGCCTGTATCCTCTGTCTTTCCGTATCATATATAACAAGTAATTCTTTCAATTTTAAAAATGATGAACATCAGGTAAATTTAGGAGTATGTGTTCCTGCAGGTTATCCTTAATAATTTCAGTCAAACACGATTTGTGCGGAAATCACTCATACTTGCCATTTTCTCATGTTAAAATGGAAATGCAGGCACAAGGTGGACTGCTGGTTCTTTGCCACAGACACTTTAGCGGAGGGCAGCAAGCTCGTCCCTTATGATCTTACCGCTGATGGCCATTGGGATGTCAGCCAGTGTGGAAGAGGTGTGCAGGCGGGTGATCCGGTTGGAAGTGTTGAGGCTGTTCCTGGCATGCTCCAGCCTTCGTGGCCCGAAGAAGTGGCGGCACAGGTAGGCCAGGAACTTGTCGTGTAGTGATGCATAGATGAACGGGTTGTAGCACGCCGAGCTCATGGCGAACAGGTGGCAGGACACCTGGATGACGTTTACATGCTCCTTGCCCAGAATGGAGAAGTCGCTGTCCAGGTCACGGATGAGGTTGACCACCTGCAAGGGCAGCCAGGAGAAGGCAAAGCAGAGCACGGATACCAACAGGAGGCGGAAAGTCTTCCTGCGCTTGCGCCCCCACTTCTCCTGGTTTGTGGACGGGAGCGCTGCCACCAGGCTGGGGAGGTTGCGGTTGCGCAGGTGGTAGGAGATGGCGCAGTAGGAGATGGAGACGGCGCTGAGCGGCACAAAGTAGGAGAGCAGCAGCACGAAGCAGGAGTAGATGAGGCGCCCGCGCTCCTCGTCTGGCCAGAACTCTTCGCAGATGATCATCTGGTGGCCCGTGGCGCTCAGGTCCAGGTAGACGGTGTGCAGGGCCGTAGGCATGGACATGACCAGGGCGCAGAGCCAGATGGAGGTCACCAGGCTGCCGCAGAAGAACCTCCCGGCACGCCGGCGGATGGGGTAGGCCACTACCACATAACGATCCACCGCAATGGCTGTCAGCGAGAGCACAGCGGCAAACACTGTCGCCGTCTGCATGAGAGCAACAAAGTGACAGGTGGAAGCACCAAACACCCAGCCACGCTGGTCGAAGGCGTATAAGGCGGTCAGGGGCACGCAGAAGAGACACATGACAAGGTCGACCAAGGCTAGGTTGCCGATCAGGAAATTAGTAGTGCTGTGCAGTTTCTTGTTAAAGCCGATGAGGAGGAGAAGCAGGAGGTTGCCTGAGAAGGCCACTATGACCACCATGGCATAGAGGGTAATGAACAGCGGCCTCAGCTCAAACACCTTGTCCAAGCCGCTGAAAGATGCAGCAGAGCTATCCCAAGCAGACCCGTTCTCCTCAGACATATTTAGAAAGTATAATGTCTCCGCCATCGTAGTAAATGGGGGTCTTCTGACCTGGGGGGCATACCGCATCAAAATATTTAGCATGACAATCCAGGGCAGAGTTTCATAGATCTGAACAAACAGAACAAACAGCTCATTCAAATCTAGTTTACGCTTAGTAGCGCCCCCATGTGGAATGGGAGGAATCTACTGTGTGTGACCTGTTCATGGATATAAATGGACTTCTAATTGAATCTTGCTGTCAACCCTAAACTGTTCCTTTGTCGATCTCAAGAGGCCATTAGAGGTTGAGAAAACAGCAAGTGTCCTATAACTCTAGGGCAGCAACTGTAATCAGCTTCTCATCTTCACAATGAGGGTTCTGCCACAGTGTGGAGGTCAGTTTTAAACTACAGCCAAAATGGCCTCCATTTTACACTGAATGCCTGGTCTGCATGATCACACCAGGCACATGCATATGCAGACAGATTAACCCAGATCCTCGCAAAAGCCTGACTACAAAAACCTATTTTGGGACAGCAACAATCCCTCAGTACATGAATAAACCAGTGAGGGTAATCAACATATCACATTCATAGACAAGGGTTTTATTCAGAGTGACTAAAATGGCACCATCTCCATTGTTGAGATATTTGTCATTGTTTAGGTGATATATAAACTTACCTTGTATTAAAGCAGGGCTAAGCAACGTTCTGTTTTTTTTTCTCTCACAACCCCCTCTAAAGACCGCTGTATTGCATTGCATTGCACTGCATTCTATTGGAGGCAGAACGCTGCTGTTGAACATTGCAAATGCTGTCTACCGTTGTAGGCCACAGTTGCGCATTCTACACCATTCGTTCGCCGTGTAATGGCTCATGTTAGCATCCTAAACAGTATGAAATGGATTCATTAACTGAAAAATGTTGCTTAGCGGGCCTTTAATGAATGAACAATCACCAGGAACATGTTCAAACATACAGGCTTACTACAGCACACAGACACAAGGTTTTCATATGCAGTAACGCATATGTAATGGGAAACAACTTCCTGGTGATTGAACAATCATTACTACAAGGTAAGGCTATACATCACCAAACAAATATCTCAACATTGGCATTTTATCCACCCTGAATAAAACTACTCTAAAATAAGTTCTTTTTTATTAAAGGGCCAATAGAATGAATAACATTTACCTTGTTATTGTTGAATTTAGGTAGCTTAAGGTATCCAATGGACCATAGCAAAACTTCAACCGCCGTCTACTGCCTTGTTCTATATCATGTAAATTTCAAGCTAGAAATGGCCGGGCTGAAACTGGCCAATCTGAAACTAGGTGCTTCTTGACGTCAGCACCGCTATGACACACCACCTATATATGCATGGTCCAACTAAAGATCATTTGGAAACGTTTCTGGTCCAGTCCCCTGTTGCTTCATGAATTTGCCGGGGGAGGCGGGAATTATGAATATTTTTGTTCTAAGCCTGCAAACAACACGCAAGCAGTGCTCCTTGGTCACTTTCAGCCGCACAAATTTGCATACGCTATTATTGAGGCTCAAAGAACAATTTATGACGGTCAAAAAATGTGTTCTATGGTTCCTTTCGAGAGTGCAGGCTGGAGACTCATGATTAACAACATTTATAATCATTAATGGCTCCCTGGACGACTCAGTTTCAGTGAGGTAGGCCTAAGGTTTACAAACATGCTTAGAAAAGATGTACAATAACTTCAGAATCTTTCTCTCTGTTACCTTACTCTGTTTCCATTAGACTGGGTAAAAGCACAACCAACTGAAAAGCTGAAATTGAAGGCATGTCACAACTTGAAAGTGATAACTGCTAAACACCTGATGCTTCAATAATTTGACAGCTGCAGAGTTCAGTGACCTCTGTAACACAAAAATTCACTGTGTACAAGTGCTTGATTTGTATGACAATGGATAATCACCAAAGCATCCAGTTAACAGCTTAGTTCAAGCTGGTCTGACAACACTTTTTGTATGCCACAGAGCTTCATGTTTGAAAGTCAGGCTGTTCAATCACTCAATGCAAGACAAATAAACATTCTGCCTTTAGATAGTGTGACTCACGGCCATGTTGCAGAGGAAGTGCAGGACAAGGCTCCCTGGCACAGTTCGTGTGCTATAATGTATTACCAACATACAGTACAAACGACAACGCACATGGCACCCTAGAGATGTCTGCCAAGCATGCAGCAAGATGACCTATGTTTTCTTCTAATTTGGGAGTGACTGTTCATTTTCCACTACAGGGAAATGGAGATGAGCAAATGGCCAGGCTGTGATTTGAGTCATCTACACTCCTGTGTGATTGTACTCAAACGGTCCTCAGCCTCTAACCTGCTTGAATCTCTGCAATTGTTTTTATGTCCCCTTTCAGCAGAACAGCTTTGTCTCAAGGCAAGGTATGTATACAAATTATGATACATTTTGGCCGTATTATTATTAATTTTGCACTCCAACCAACTACCGCCAAATAGAAATAAAGAGAAATTATAAATCATTTGAAATCCACATCTTGATATTAAATAAATCAGTAATTGTTCTGTATGACTCCACAAGTTGCATAGAGCAGATTCAGTTAATCTAACTAAATTTAGACATTTTAAAAATCTTGTTGCATTTTATTGTGATACATGTGATGTTATCTGGCAAATCAGCCAGCTCAGTCACAAAGAAGAATGACTAAAAACATTACCAAATCACAAATGACACTTGTCCCATACAAAATTCGATGACATTGTTGCTGAGTATTTTACGCACATCCATGCATAGGCTTTGTTGTCATGCTGTAAGTAACAAGGTACCTATCAAAAGAAAAAAAAAATAAAAGCATACTTACAAGCTTTGAGTCTTGTCAAGGTAGAGTGATTGTTCACTTGCAAAAGATCAAAGGAGCTACTCCCACTCGATCAGCGCAAAAAGCATAATAACGAATTCAGCCTAGTTTACTGTTTTATGACATCTATTTACACTACGCTTTCTCAGATAATCTCCTCATTCAAAGAGAGATCAGTTTTACACATCTGAGTAGTTAAATTTGTTAAACAAATTTATACAAATTCAGACTTTTCAACCTCAGTTTTGCTGTCCATCCATCCGCCGTTGTGTTCTCAGACCTCACCTCGCGAAATTTCACGTCTCGTTATCAATTACAGGTACCCATGCTGTGCAAGCAGCGCGGTGTGGGGTGCTGTCGTCATTCTTGATGAACGCTCATTAATCTCTCTCAAAATCGCCCTCAAGGTCTTTATCCACGTATCCTCAAACAGGTGGTTTTATGGATCCAATTATCTTGCAACAAATATAACTCTGTCGTGCTTTTATGACACAGACTTTCAACAAAACACATGGGCTAGAGAGTTTAAGAAAATTTAGAAACAAAAAGGTTCAATATTTTCAATTGTAAATGTTTATTGATCTCGCATATGTACCTCTGCTTTGACACAAGACCATTGCATCACACCGGTGGGTTCCGAGGACAGCAGTTTTTGAGCAGTGTCTAAGTTTTATCACACAAAAATAATTAGCTAATAAATAGCCTATATGCATTAAAATAACAGGTGACAGGCGCTTTAAATCTATATGTTCCACAATGTTGACCTCTAGTGGTAGGCATGAATATTTAACTTCAGCTGCAGTAAACTAATTCTCCCTACTTCATGACAACCAGTTTGCTATGACATTCACAACTGTACAGGGCTTACTCTTCCATATTATTTTAATACTCAAATGTAAAACATCAAACTTTCAAGGCATTGATTACATACATACATACATACATACATACAGACATCCAAGCTGACTGTCAATGATCAGCTGTGGCTTTAGGGCATTGACAATTGCAAATTGTATATGAATACCTGATATACATGACATGTAATAATCATGATGGACTGTATCAAGTGCAATGATAAAAAAAAAAAAAAAACATAACTACCTCAATCTTTCTAAACACCTACTGACATTTAAAATTATATATATAATTGCATATAATTTTTCATAGAATGATAAAACTCATAAGAGCTTCAGAAATTAGTGACTGCAACTGATTTTCCTTAATTGCTGACGAAGACCATAAACACAGTTGATGAACAAAGATGATAGGCGAGACACCACACATCTCAACATTAAAATGTGCCTGTGATAAATTCAGCTACAGTCTCATGAACGTCAGTCGAGGTGGTGGCCAACAGCTGCCAACATTTACCACCACACACTAATGAACCCAAATGAAAAGCCCGCTGCTGCCAGGACCAACATTATTTCTCTGGAGCTGCACTCTCGTCCATTTCCACGTGGTCCTCTTGTTCTTCCTCAGTGCCGCTATGAGAGGGGTCTCCACCAGACTGCTCTTTGGTCTGGGTCGGCCGCAGTAAGTACTCCAGCTCCTCCGCACTGATAGCCACCTTCTCAGGAATTAGCCAGCGCTTAAAATGCTCTAAAGCACTGTATGGATATAAATGAAACAGAAATTAAAAACCTACGAAGGAGTAATAGGAAATATTAGTAGTAATTAGTAATATTAGTTGAATTCTGTAGCCCTGGGGTGTCAAACATAAGGCCTGGGGAGCAAATGCACTAGAAACTCTTATTCTGTGTTTGCAATGCAATAGTCTACAAGCAGGAATATGCTCAGTATTTCACTGCTGAAATCAGCTGACTAAAGTATGGTGTAAGGCTTACTGGCAGGAAATACAGAACATTTAAGAAGAGGGAGACAGAATGGATTAGGACTGTACATGTGATGGTCAGAAACAAAAGCAAACATGCATGTTTGTTATCTGATTCGTTTTTGGCCACACATGTAGAGCTAAGGCAGCCCTCTGAGGAAAATAGACCAATAACGCTACAGAGAAACGGATGTAAGCTCACCCACCTCTCATCCATATCCCCACCATTCTGGAACAGTTCAGAAGTCTGTGCATCATGCAAGAATCTGTCCCAGCATTCCTTTTTTGCCTGTGAAAGAGACCGCAGCATCTCTCTTGAAGTCACTTCACTCGCCTGGCCCTTAATTCTTTTCAAACGATTTTCTGTTGGATTAAAACATAGTGTATAATTAACATGTAGCCTAAACCTTAATAGCTGTACCAACACCAGCATAAGCATTTTTTAAGTGAGGGTACCTAAACTGGCGATGTAGATTTCCGAATCAGCCATAGGTTCCCATGGACTGAAGGTGGAATTCGAATGATTTCCATTCATTTGTGTACTGTTCTGTTGCGAGGGCTGGAATGAATCTGTAAATTGAGCATTCTCAGATTGGCCATCTTGAGGCTCAGGTAAATCAGAGCAGATTTCGGACCACAGTTCCCCGCTGGACCGCACACCCTTGCTTTCAAAGTCCTCAATCATTTTTGAACCACCGAGCTGTAAAGTAATAAAAGTTAAAAATTACTAGTCGTTTGGAAAGTATTTTAATTTTATTTATTTGGCAAATACAAATGACTAAAAAGGTAACGCTACCTATAACGTCAGTTCCAAATTTGGCATCAGGTTTCGTTTCATTTATATTGGCATGTGATAATGTAAGCAGATTGTCTAGGAGATGTGTGCATTATTTGACAGTAGCTAAAGACATTATCATTAAACATCGAAAAAGAAGCCTTAGTTAGCGAGTAAGAAAAACACATTCTGCTTTCATTTTGTAAACTAGCTGGCTGGTTGGCTAGCTAGCTATCTGATCTGTTCTTACCTTGTAGGAAATGAGGCCTGCTGATTTTTTGCAACAAATTTACTATAATAACAACAACTACAAAATACTAGATCAAAGCCATGATGTTTTAGGTTTAATTTGTATGCCTTCCAATATGTGGCTTTAGATGCCACGAAAAATGTTGTGCGAGGCTATCCAACACTTCGGAGATTATTTGCTTCTGTGATACAATTGGTTAATGTTGAGGGACGATTATTTAACGCTCGTTTCTATTGGCTGCTAATTCTCCCAGCCCCTCCAGGAAGTGTGTCCTATGTTTATATTTATCATCTGACCTACTATTTTCTAGTAAGATAGCTTGGTCAACATTATTGGGACAGGCTTTAAAAAAAAAATCTTGATCATTATATACATGACATGGTGTGTCTTTAAAATGGACAAGGGAGAAGCTGAAAACGCCAGCGTTTCCATTTTGTAATACAATCTGAAGGCATGCTGTTGTTGCAGTAGGCTAGTGTTGTGTGAGCTAAATTACTTAAGATGGTTTTTTGTCTCAGTCTTTGTCCTGACAGAAAAGGTAAATGTTGAAGATCCTTTCGTCATCGGTGTGCAAGACAGGTAGTGTTGCATTTATTCTAGCATCAAAGTACCATTGAAATTATATTGCCTACGCCAATAACACGGGCAATATCCTTAGTTTGTCTGTTAGCCTAAGTGTAACTGTAGTCTTGGGGAAGAGCAACGCAATCTAAACTTTTTTTTTACTGCAAGAACATGTGCTACATTTCATATTTTGCGTTGTATAATATTCTTGGGGACTAGCCTACAGCAAACTAATGCAACGACGCAACTTTTGAGATGTCACGGTGATAATCCTCACCAGCGACATTGAAGTCAAAATTCGCATTAGATATTAATATCATTTGATATTCATAAACTGAATAGAGTACTTGCATCAGGTGGGAGAAAATATTAAGATACATGATGAATGCCCATTAGGTGACGGTGCGTAGGAGATGAAATCCGTGCTTCTGCGTCTGGCTGTAGTAGCGGTCCCTATGGGTTTGCTACTTTCCAGAAGCATGGCGTGGATGTCCAGTGGCAAAACACATGCGGAACTGATAAGCCGTTTAAGAGGTAGATATATTGTTGTGTTGGCAGATATGGCGTTGTCTGTCAGAGTATATGTTTACAGATCCATTTTGTGTTCATCGTGTCATTATGCATAGATCATGGGGTTATCCGCAACGATCGTGTATTTGATGCCATGCTCGCCACTGACCGCGGGATCTACTCTAGGGACTATCCTTATGCAGATTCTCCTCAGTCCATTGGTGAGTTTCATTCAGTCGGTTCTATTTGTACACATAACCCGAGTCTGAATTTTTCAGAAGTCCTAATAATTCCCATTTTTCCCATTAAGGTTACAAAGCTACCATCAGTGCACCACACATGGTAAGAAACTGCTGTAGCGTTGGCTAACCACGTCACATCTTTGGAGATGTCTTTTGATAAAAACTGGGCTGAAGTAAACAAGAAAGGTGTAGGTCTGCATAATCAAATGAAGAAGTCATTTTGAAATCTAAATCTTTTTGCCCTTGACTTTGGTTTTTATGCAACATGATCTTAGGTGAGGGTTAAAATATTAGTGTTATTCCTTATTCTACAGCATGCACATGCTTTGGAAGTCCTAAGTGACAAGCTCACAGATGGGGCGAGTGCATTGGATGTTGGTTCTGGAAGCGGTTACCTTACTGCTTGCTTTGCCAGGATGGTAAGTTGTGAAGTGTTGTTGCCTGTTACAAAATAGATCAAGGCATGGGTAAATGAATTGGTAAGACAACCCTTATGTCATTGGTGCCATCACCTGCAGGTAGGGCCAACTGGAAAGGTTATAGGGATTGATCACATTGATGAGCTGGTACAAAAATCAGTGAGAAATGTTCAAGCGGATGACCCGGAGCTTCTTTCCTCTGGTCGGATTAAGCTTATAGGTGAGCTGGCATGCTAGTCTTTATATCTGTATATTTACTCTTGATGTCTTATCTGGTTATGAAGGTTCTATGACAATGGCATGGCCTTTCTGTTTAATAAATGGAAATTGTCACTTGAAAAAATTGATTCTGATTGTAATTTTCCCAAAGAAAGTTACATTTTATCTTGTTTTATGCTCTTAAAGCAGCACCAAAGATCTTTTAAAACCTGAAATAATGTTTTCATAATCGGTGTGGCCCATCAACTCCTAATAAGGTGAACGTGCTGCGTTTGCTCTGCGGCCCTCTATTGCCTTTAACGACACTAAACAAGTTTGCCCAATCGAGTAGCGATCTGTAGTTCAAGTCAAAACTACAATTGAATTGCCTTGTGCCAAGCTTCCGTTCTGATCTGTAGAGGGCGAGATTTTCAAAACTCCTTAGTGCTGCTTTAATATGCCATTGTGAGTGTTTTATGATCTGTACTCTTTATTTAGTTGGAGATGGAAGATTGGGCTATCCAGAAGCAGCCCCCTATGATGCCATCCATGTAGGAGCAGCTGCAGCAACAATTCCAAAGGCCGTAAGTAACTAACAACCCATGCATTTTCTGCTATTTGTGTGATTATGCAAATGTGGAAAAAATGCTAATATCATTGCAGTAAACATATTTTATAAATCATTTAAATGCCCTTCAGACATTAACATTTGAAAATGTAACGTGTAATGTTTTAAAATGTCAAATTACATTGTTGTTTAACTACAGTGAATATAAACACAATTTTATTATTGTCTGGTTTTATTAAATTCTGGTAAGATTTGGTTGAAGCTTATTGAGTTGTGGTGCTGTGGTTTTCCATTGAGGAATCCTTCCACTATTATTGGATAACAGCAATAAGCTGAATTTTTAGACAGTGTCTAGTTGAGCTTTAGAAACCCATGGAACCATGGAAGGCAGGAGCTAAGGTTAATTCTTAAGTTGTTTATCTGCTTGAATGGTAACTCAGAGGGCCTTTACAGCCGAAGGAAATGTGAGTGCCAAAGCGCATTGTGTGCAACAGTGCGGCAGCAATTCTCCCTCCGAGTTCTCCACTTTGATCGGGTCATTGGTTTATGTGTCTCTCTCAACTATCTTCTTCAACCTGACTTTAAGATTCTGATAACTCTGTCCCTTGCCAAGTATTTGTTTGGACTGTTCAAAATAGCTGAGCCTCATCTAAGTCGACTCCTATGTGTTCATGCTCTGCACTATTATATATTATGTTTCTCAGTTGCTGGACCAGCTGAAGCCTGGTGGAAGACTTGTGCTGCCCGTTGGTCCAGAAGGAGGGAGTCAGGTTTTGGAACAATATGACCGCCAGAGCGATGGAACCTTCCTTAAAAAGGCTCTCATGGGGGTGGTGTACGTTCCTCTCACAGACAAGCACAACCAGTGGCCTAGGTATTTATAAGCTTTTGTTTTTGCATTTTGATTAATGGTGCTTCTGATTGAACATCAAACATGATGCACAAGTGGAGTGTGTGTGTGTTGTCATAAACTCAGAAAATTCATTTCTAAATAATTTATACTCTTATTCACTGACAGTTGGTTATATTGATTAGTTTTACGTTACAATGAGCCAACTTATATATGTAAATTGTGTGCCACATTCTAGAGAGTACTGACAACATACAAAGGGTAAACCATTAGAAAATGATAGAATGTGTTCTGTGTAGAATGTGTAGAATGTGTAGAATGGATGGATTCTGCTAATTGCAGTAAGTTCTATGAAATCTGTTTTGTAGAGATGACCTACCTGATTTGACCTGAGTGATCTGAAGAGGGCTTTGCTGTGTGTTCTTCCTCCCCCAGTGGTGAACTCTGACTGCAGTCTGGTTGCCCCTGATAGGTGGCGCTGGTGCTGCAGTTCTGGGTGCCTGTAGACCAGAAGGGAAAGGCTTGACTCATCACAGCTCAGAGTGCTGCCTAGCAACACCTCTAAGCCCCCACCAGCCAGCCTCTTGCTCTTGCAGCTTGTCTTCCCCCCCCAAACACACACACTTGTGCTCGCTGAACAAGACTGAAGTGCAGGGAGGCTTTAGTACCTGATGTAAGAATGGCTATATTGATTGAGATCAGGTAGTGAATGAGCACATACTGTGATGCTTTGCAGTCCCCTCTTTTTTTGTTGAAGAAGACTAACATGCACCTTTAAGGGAAACGGATTAAAGTGTCTTGATTTAATTAATGGAAGGATGGGTACGTAGCAGTTAACAAGCAAAACTGAGTTTGTCTGTGTTTCTCTATATAGTCTTTGTAGTGTGCGCTAAACAGAATATTATGATGAAAGCTTGCTGTTAGGATACACCTAAAATGATTTCTAACAAGCTTCAAATACAAAAAAAAAAACAAAACAAGAAAAATATTTGACGATGATCCTTGTAATGATTTGTCTTGGATGACAGTATTTTGTTCAGGCTGAGAATTGGCTGTACTTGAGTTTTGTGCAAATTTCCAGATAAAGTTACCACATCATACATTTCTTGCCTCATTACCACTCATAAGGCACGCGATGATGTCATTTTCCTGCGACAAAATTAAAGGAAGGGCAAAACTAGCAAAGTAATGCATGTGTGTGTTTCCAGGTCATTGATAAAAGTAAGTGTATATTTAAGGAAAGGTCTACAACGTAAACGGCTCATATATAACTCCGTTAATGAAATAAATAAATTAGGATCCTTTTACTCCTATAACGCGCTTGAGATTCCCTACTGCATTCCCGGACACGTCGTGGTGAGAAGATTATTTTCAGCAGACCCGTGTGGACCTACAGTGGTTAACGTACCCTGCTTGTTTGCCGATACTAGTATCGTTAATATTTTTTTACAGTTCGCGTTAAACTTGAATAACGACTGTCTTTTCTCTTCTCTTATAAATACATCATGCTTGTTCAGTTACATTCACAGCAGTACTGACTCGCACGTGAGGGAACCTCAGAACATTTTCGTACCAGCTTTAGGTCTAAAAATCTCTTATCAATCCGATGACAGAATGGACCAAGATGTGAAAGAAACGGGTGAAAAGCGTAAATGTGAAAACTCTGACAGTCATGAGAAAACTGGACGCAAAAGGCGAAGAGGAGGAGGAGGAAAACCGCTACGTCCCGGAGAGAGATACGTACCTCCTCCTCAAAAGCGTAACCCAGGTGTAAGTTTTAGCCAAGAGCATTTTAACGAGACGTCATATTATTTTGAAGGAGGTCTCCGTAAAGTTCGCCCTTACTATTACGATTTCAAAACGTATTGCAAAGGACGTTGGATTGGCAAGACACTTCTGGAGGTTTTCAGCACTGAATTCAGGTCTGAACCATTGGAATATTATAACAAAGCAGCTAAAGCAGGTCGTATTCGGCTAAACGACACACCTGTTGATGACCTGAATGTCATTCTAAAGGTACACCTACATTTTCACCAATGTTGTATTATATTTGATGATTGCATTGTTTAGAATGTGCAACTAAAATACAGATAGCATAATACATTTAACTAAGCCAGCATTATATGAGAATGAATCTGAAGATCTGTATTGATCTTTTTCCAGAACAATGATTTGATGAAGAACAAGGTCCATCGTCACGAACCACCTGTGGTTGGCCACCCCATTGAGATCATTGAAGAGAATGAAGAAGTAGTGGTGGTGAACAAACCTGCCTCCCTGCCAGTTCACCCCTGTGGACGATTTCGACACAACACTGTTATCTTCATTTTGGGAAAGGAGCGAGGTCTCTCCGAACTACATACTGTCCACCGTCTGGATCGCCTTACATCTGGAGTGCTGCTTTTTGCCCGGACTCTTGAGGTTTCAAAAAAGCTGGATCAGATGGTGCGAGACCGAGAGGTAAGCTAAGCAGCTGGTTATGAACACATAAGCTACTGAATATGGAAATATTTTATTTGATTTATATATATATATAGGAGAATATAGGAGAAAGCTATGCTTCATTCAGCAAGTATTTAAACCAACCCATCACAGATGGAGAGTAAAATGATGGTAAAAAGGGATTCAAATATCTAATAAATCTATTTTTGCTTACCATGTATGCTTTATTTTTCAGCTTGAGAAGGAGTATGTGTGTCGAGTGGATGGAGAATTTCCAGAAGATGAGCTGGTGTGTGAGAAGCCCATCCTTGTAGTCTCCTTCAAGGTTGGTGTGTGTCGTGTGGACCCCAAGGGCAAACCTAGCCGCACAGTTTTTCAAAGACTGAGCTACAATGGTCACTCAAGCGTGGTCCGCTGCAGGCCTGTCACTGGACGCACTCATCAAATTCGTGTCCATTTGCAATTCCTGGGGTACCCCATTCTGAATGACCCAGTTTATGGGTCCTCGGTCTGGGGTCCTGGCCGAGCAAAAGGGGGCCTTGTGGGCATGACAGATGACGAACTCTTGGAAGCCCTTGTCGTGGAGCATCGTATGAAAGAGAGTCTGTATCTGCTGGACATACCTGAGGAGGTCCCAAAGACTGAACATAAAACTGTGGCAGCCCAGATGAACACTAATGAAAGCAATCATGATGGGACCTCTTGTGTGCCCTGTGCACCAACAGTTTTGTCTCTGTCAGGTGAGGACAACAATCCAGCCGAACAGGTAGAACATGACCACAAACTTTCTAAGGTTGCCTCCAGAACAGCCAGCATTACTGAGGGGGAACCAGTTACTAAGATTTACACTTCTGAGGACAATACATGTAGATTAGATCATCCAAATGATGGGGTGGATCCTTTGTGCAGTGAGTGTAAGATTGACCGACCTGATCCCACAGAAAAAGAGCTGGTCATGTACCTCCATGCACTGAGATACAAGGGACCAGACTTTGAATATTCTACTCGCTTGCCGGACTGGGCTAAAGAGGACTGGGTTGAAGATTAATGATGACTTCTTATTTTTTATGATAAAGCAATCATTTTGAAAATACAGCATGGTTAGGCATGTGTTTATTTTTTAAAAATGTGTTACATGGTTGTTAAAATCTAAAAAAAATCTTAAAGGAGAAAAACATTTGTTTTGAATAATTGGCAGATTGTTAATGAACCAGATTACTTGTATAATAAAAGAAACAGTCTACTCTGTACTCAACTTCCTGCGATGTCTCTCTTATAAATTATTTCTGTTAGCTCATTAATCAGTTGTTTTTTTTATGTGTAGATCAGTTTATAAAGGATAAACAGGTGATCATTTGCTAGAACATAAAAAAAAGTTTTAAATCGTTAAATGTAAAGAAATGTTTAATCAAGTATCTTCCACAGTTGTAACCTGTACAACTTTACAAGTTTAATTTGAAATACCATTTCCCCCCACAGACAGTAGTTTCCTGCAACATATTTACTGTGTTTCTAAGGCAGGTAAATTAATTAAAAATCTGTTTTAGCACTATTGATAATAATAAGACAGGTTTATGGAATTAAACAAGACCTTTGGTTGTCACACTTGACAAACAAAAATATAAACTTGGCACTTGGAAAGATATATAATGTTACCATTGATGTATGCTAATATTTTGTTATAATCCTACAGAAGTCAAATACCCTTTTTAGCTGACTGGACTGTAAAATTAAAATTCAGCTTGCATAGAGTGTGAACATCATTTCGTGAACAGTGAGATAATGAGTCTTATAAAAGAATTCAACATTTGCTCGAGTCTGTAGAATATCAGTGAGACAATACATCTTTCCATAGTAAAAGAGTTTCAACAATCCAACAATATAAGCACACTCTGACATTTTCTTTTTTTTTTGTAAAAAGAATCTGATGGATACAATTGTCTTCAACACTTGCATTAATCAAACACACGTACGTATGCCAGGACTTACTGACAGGGTTACATTATCACTATCAAGACATTTGAATAATTTGGCACATGCTTTAACCGGCTGGTTGAACACTTAACCCCATATTAATACAACATACACACACTGGGAATCTTCCATGGCTTAACAGCTTCAACAATTACATGTCTGTTCACATGATGGTTGAAATAAAATGTCTCTTATTTGTAAAACAATACTATAATAATACCCTCTGTTAACCATTCACCAAAAATATAATATAGCAGATTTTCACATTTTAAATAAAGTTCAATATGTATCCATAAGACAAACTGATATCTTTCACATATATCCATTAAACCTTTATACTTTCAGCAGACATCTAATAATATCTTGTGCATGTGTAAAAGGCCAATAACAAAACCTTTTCCTATCATACAAAAAGATGTCATTCCTGTGAAATAAAACAATTTGTGATATCTTTACAAAGGTGTTCAGATGTCTGCCAAAATGAAGTATAAGGGTTAGGCAGCATGCTCATTTTTGAGAAGAAAGCTTATCAAGAGCTTGGTAGTCCTTAAATAATTACATTTTGTAGTGTTTACACATGTTTTTCAAGAGAGACATTCTGGTCCATGCTGAATCCATCTCTTTTTTTCTCTGTCAGTTACCTGGGGCTGGCTGTATAATCATAATGTGCAGCAGATATCTGAGCAGTTTAAGCTATTTTTACAGTGCAGTCCTAGCAGCCGTACTCGTGATCATGCTGATAGTTCATTTGGCAAAAAGGTGGATCGGCCGTTATCAGCTTTTGTCATCTCCTCTCTTAATCCATACGTCCGGCATGTCAGGCTGACTGTTTGGCAAAATAACTGGAAGTTCACCCTGGCTGGACCGTCCCCTGCCCCCACCGTGTGAAGGTGTATCATAAATGTTTTCCTTAAGAGAAAGTCGTAAGGTGTCCCTCTTGCCGTTCAAGTGGCCTGGTTGCAACTCTGTCTCCTGTTGTGACTCTGGGCCAACTTGTGGGAGTGAAGCTCCTGGCTCGATGTCACTCAGGCAAGTGTCATTGGAATCCTCCATTCCTTCTAGCGAACTGTGAGACTGTGAAGAAAGCAAGTGCTTGTGTTGGTCCTTTTCCTGCATGCTGCTGGTATCATCATCCAGTGAGAGCAATCTCTGCTCTCTCCTGCTGTCAGCTGTCTGGCAGATGGCAATGTCACCCATGCTGGATGATGGTGACGATGATAAAGAGGCATTCCAGACCTTCACTCCCGCTCCTTCGCCTCTACATTTTTTGCACCACAGTTTTTCCTTGGCCAGGTCGCCTGTGGGACGTAGGGTGTTCTTGTAAGGGGACGAGGTCTGAAGAGCTGGAGGTGTGTTGCAGCCCTTGAGGTTTCCACTGCATGTGTCCTCATTGTCACCTTCCATGCTCACTCTGTCATACTCCCTGCATGGACTCGAACCACAGAACTGAATTTCGTCAGAGAGGATAGAGGGTCTGTTGGACAGCTTGCTGGTGCAGGTGCTGTTCTCAAAACTATCACTCAACTGGCAGGCTAAGGGTTGAAGCTCGTACTGCTCTGGATCCCTGACACTCCCGGAAGCTCTCTGTCTATGGTGTTGCTGGTTTGGGCACAAGTAACCACCTCCACCAGCTCCCTCCTGATTGAAATTCTTCCTAGCTCGTGGTGCTGTGTTACACCCGAATGCCCCATTGGCTGCAGTGTTGGTGGAGGTGGTGTCAGTTGTTGTGCAGGTGGACATTATGTTGTCAGTCATCTTCTCAGCAGTGCATGGCAAAGATAGCCGCTTGCAGTTCTTCTGTGGGCCAAAAAAACAGCACAAAGACTGAAAGAAGAATGTCGCAAAACCACACGCTACACATTTCACAAGTAGAAGGTAAATCCCAACTTTCCGGAAGAGGAGGGCGGTGGCTGGCAGCATGACCACACCCGCACAAAAAAAGGCCCCTGCTCCTGTGGCGACTGGACAACCCATCCTTTTCAGGGAGTGGGCTACTCGTCCAAGTCTCTCTACATGAGGAGCTAAGCTGTATGACACACAGTAATTGGCCACAAAGTCCACTGATAGTCCAGCAGCAGCAGAGAGGAATAAGGCCTCCATGCCTGTCAGCTGCCACTCTAGCAATACCAGCAAACCTACAGTGACAAAGACACTGCCACCCACGGCTGCAGTCCCATATAAACTTAGGGGGATGTTCCACGTTGTCAGAAGTAACATGGCAAAAGTGATGGCTATGGAAAACCCAGCCACCTCTAAAGTCTCTGAGCTTAGACATTCTTGTAGGTCATATAATGTTAGCTGGCTCACAAACCAGCCTTTGTGTAAACCAGGTGGAGCCCCTGACATTTCCTCCTCAAACCAGGACTGGATTTCTTGGTAAAAATGTGTTGTTTGGGTGAAATTGAAGCTATATAAGTATGAGGTTTTTAAAACAATAATGAGTGCAGTGATCTGACCCTCTGAGTCAAAGCGCAGGCCACCATCTTTGGGGAGATGCCCCTGTAAATATTGTTCAGCCAGCATCATCCCAAGGCATTGTTCGAAAACACTAGGTGGATAAGGAAACGGAATGTTATTGCAGCAAAAATTAAAGGCATCCTCATTCTCAGAGCAGCGCCGAATGGACACCCAATGAATTAGCTGTTCCACAAAACACACATTGTCCTCTGTCTCCCCATGTTCATTGGTAGCTTGCATATAGAAGCTCTGGTTTTGTACTCTTTCACAAAGATCCCTGAGCCAGACCTGGGCATCTTGATGGGTCATGTTAAATTCGGTGTCCATTATCAGTTTGCTCCCACCTTTCAGTTCAAAGTGATTTTCTGTATCAGTTGGGATGACACCCCAGACAAAAGTTAATGTTAAAGGTTTTTCTTCGCCTCTCCATTTGCGTTCAAACATGAACTGATGTTGGTATTCTGTGTCATATCGCTCAAAAGGATGACTGGACCGGAACAGCTGAACCCCATGATTGTCAGATGTAGGCAGTTTCATACCAGGGGCGGCACATGATATATAGGTGCCCCCTGCTGCTAATACCGCAAACGAGCAGATCCAAATATAGCGGAACTTGACTACTCCACATGGAAGTATTTTCAGGAAGAGTAAATTTGATGTGTCTGTCAGTCCACGTTTTAAACCTCTCAGCTTCTGCCCCATGGTGAAAAGGCAGCGTTTCCTTGAGCTGGTGTCCCAAAATCCACCTGGGCGTTTTGTGCAGCATGGCTTCCATCCTGGCCCTGAAGCAGCAGAGGCAGCAGTGATGGTGTAGCGCTCGTGTAACACTATTGCACAGGGCAGCCAAATGAGGGCAAATAATGTGTTGATTAGCGATGCTGTGCCCAGGAACACAGCAAAGCACCTGATGGCTGTGATGCTACTAATGTAGCCAGAGAAGAACGTGGCACTGGAGGTCAGACCTGATGTCAGAATCAGGTAGCCCATTTCCTGGAGGACACGGTTCATCCTCTTTTCCACTGAGGCAGGAGGATTATGAGAGAGCTGCTGGAGCCAGAAGTCCAAAAAGGTGTATGTGTAATTGGCACAGCTGCCAAATACAATCAAGATTGCGCTAAGGTTAAGAAAAGGGAAGAAGGCTATTCTGAAAACAACTTTGTATAAGAAATAAGAGGTCAGAAGGGAGGTTGTGATCGCCAACAGTGACAGCGCAGACAGGAATAGGGACCTGGTGTACAGAGCCATTGTGAAAAATAGCACAAGCACAGCCAGTACTGGATAGACAGAGTCTCGAATCAGATAATACTTGAAAAGTGTCTGTTTGATGCCCAAATCCATCCCTGTTATTGTTGTATTATTATATGTTAACTCGTTACCCTCCAAATGACTTAGATATATGGCAATCAATGAGTCCCCTTTCTCCAGGGGCAAAAACACAAGACTATACTTCAGGGAAGGCACCTGGTATTCAACAGTTTGTGGCCCAAGGAAGTCTTTGTCCACCAGAAAATGTAATATCTGGAAGACAGCATTCGAGTGCTTGCACTTGCTTGGTACAGACGCACAGCGACCATGTTGGTCCCTCTCCCCACACGATGCGACCAGATGCCCGTTGTAGTAGTAGGGGGCACAGTGTCGAAGCAGGCTTAGACTGTCTGAGACCTGTTGGGCAGTGAGAGTGAGACACGAGGAGGCATTGGTGAGGAGGACCAGGTAGTTCCCAAGGGACCAGCTGGGACAGCACTCTTCCCTCGAAGTGGAGCCTTCAGCATCAGTCTTTAAGCTTTTGCAGATGTCTTGAAAGTAAGGTTGGGAGCGTATCTAAAACAAAATAAAAACATTATTAATTTTGACTTGTCATTTGTGTATTTTCAGTGCAGTGAGTCTCTATGCAGTGACAATTGCAGTGACAAGTGCGTTGTGTATGCCACAATAGTATGCCACATTATTAAACCAGACTTATGCTGGCCACCCCTTCAATAAGCCTTGGGATGTACCTGACAAAAGGTTAGCAAAGACTGTTTACCAAGATCTGTTCCATCTCGCACATGGAGTAGATTGCCTTTAAGCTCCAAAGACTTGCAGAGTCTCCAGAACGGAAAACCAATTTTGCATATTGCTCTCCTGTAAAGCAAACAACAGAAAAGAGCTATTTTTCCCATTATGACAATATTTCTAATTAGTACAAACAGGTAGGCTGCATACCAGGTGATTCACAGAAGAGTTTGTGCTGAGCATTATCTCTTTCTAGCATTCTTCTCAGGCGTGATATGGAATGCACTTGGAATCCATCGGAATCTGGTCCATGACTTTTCCCATGGCTGCAAGTAAATGTTACAATCATTCAGACTATGTTCATTTATCTGCTTGAATGCGCACATTTTTATCTTCTTTCTGCCATAAGCCAGAAGCTGGTTGCCCCTGATAGCATCTTAATAACACCATGACTTTGAACATTGTCGGTATTATTTGTAAAACTCATTGAGAAAAGACAGTACAGCGGGCTTTCTACCAGTTTTTCCCATCTGTTGGTTTTTCTTGCCAGCCTGCTTCTGGAGTGTAATTACATAAGCTAGACTGAGAGCTCTACAGTTTGCCTCTGCCCTGGCTTGCCATCATGTACATGGCCATTTTTGTGCAGTACCTCCCAGCTGTCCTGTCTGCAAGTTTGTGCGGCATGACAGTCAGTAATTTTCCAGGTCCAGTATTCTGCTGCAGCTCTGTCCAGGTGGAGAGCCTTATTCCGATGTCTGTTCCACGAGGCTCAAATCCCTGCATTAAATGATCAAAAGTGCAGGCTGAGACAAGAAAGGGAGGCAGGAGAAAAAAGAAGACGGACAACACCATCTAACCTGCAGTGTCCTTTGAGCCAAGCTAACAATGCATTTTTCTTCCCCTAAAGAGCATCCGCAGAGCTGAATACAAATAGACCATTCCCAGCATCCTCACTAGGTTCATTGTGCCTCAAAGGGTGCTCATGCTAATTCGCTTGAAAGGTGCAGTAACTAATTACGCTTTCAGCAAAAGCAAAGCTGGACCGTTGAATTCACATTTACATACATTTGTGTTAGGGGCGGGATACTAATTTAGACATAAATTAAATGTATGCATTATATCTATAGATACATTAATGGATTTTGTGAACGTCAGTGCTACCAGGGCTATGGGCACCCTCTCCACGATACCTTATGCCTTAAAACCTCTGCTACCACCTAAGATGCTCCTAAATCCCCACCACACTATTTCCACTGCACTTTTATAATCTCCTGCCAATTTTCAATTAGCAACTTTGTTTTAACTCTGTGTTGTAGCTTGAATAATAATCCTCTTTTTTGAAAGTGGCTTTGGATAAGAGCATCTGCTAAATGCATAATGCTAAATGCATGTCATGAGCAGTGATGTAGATGTAATGTAATTATGTAGATCAGTAATGGCAAACAAAAATCATTCTCCCCCAATAGTATCACTTTTGTTGGTGCATAATTAGGCATTTTTTTTTATTATAGGGCATGTAACACATTATATCGATTTGTAGTTAAAACATTTCAAATTTGTAGCTTTTTTTCTGCACACAATTCACATTAAAACATTCAATGTTCAGACTCAAACACTGTTGTATAGGACTTGTTAAGGACAGGTGTGCACTGTTAATTAGTTAGCATGGTTATGTCAAAATTAGCTTATTGGCATAGCACTACTGCCAGGAAGCATCAGCTAAGCGGCATTGTTAGCAAAGTAAGCTAATTAGAATTGTCAGGCACAACATTTAGCAAAGTAAGTAATGTAGCATCTATGACAACCTACCATACAACATCGCTAAGTGCATAAAATGAATTAATCTGCCTCTGAGCATAGAATTTGACTCCCTTAAACTATGTTCCCTGTTTAGTAGGCTACTCACAATAGCATTGTATGCGCTAGTAATTTCTTCAGAAATTACATTTCTAATTATTGGCATTGCAAAACAATTAAACCAGCCTCTGCACCTTTTAATTGTTTTGGAAAGGAGGAAACGAGAAAGTGGACAAGGCTGAGATGGAGAGGAAGAGAGAGACAGTGCAAGAGAGAGAGAAAGAGAGAGAGAGAGATGGTCATTAGTTTGACAAGACTCTGGCACAGCATAAATGCCTTGTCAGAGGCACTCACCACCAGCGGGTCAGAGAAGTCTGGAAGAGGTCCAATCAGCAGCCCAGCCAGTGAACAACTCAGCAGAACCACCAAGCACATGACAAGCACTGTCATTGGGTACTCCACAATCACCTGGGTATAACTGTCTCAGATGGCCAAAAATACATTCAAGATGCATGCACAGGAAGCATGTATGTTCTCCTAAATTTTATGATTCAAAGCAACTACATAGTGGCAGTAATCAATACAATTAATTACATGTATTAATATAATACAATTCCCTTGAATCAACGTTGTACTGAGCAGATAGTATATAAAGGCATTAATCTGTCTTGTTATTCATTTATGTTAATATATGACATTGACATTATAAAACTGACCTTCTGGGTATCTTGAAGGGCCCAGTACTCCTAAAATAGAAACATATGTATGACTACTTTAGACTTTGTTGAAAAAATGCAGCTTTTTTGAAGAAAAAACACCATAGCTCACCTTACAGACACAACATGATGCTGAACTGGCTTGATGTTGCTGCCATCATGTGACCCTTTCAGCCAATGGCAGCGCACCGTGGCCTCTGTGTGCGAGGGACTACAGCTGTGTACTGTCTTCACTGTTCCCCCTACTGCGGAACAGTCTGGAAGCGAGGCAGTAGTGACCGGGTGTAAGTCCTGACTTGCATTGGTCTTGCATGGGTGCTGATGTGGCTGGTAGTGTTGGTGATGGGTAGAGTTGCTGGGGCATCTCCGCAGCTGGGGTGAGGGATTAGAACAGCCTGGGCAACCTTGATGGTAGAGTTTTCTGGAAGGAGAGGCCTCGGGTAGACTGAGGGCATCTCCGGGCTGGTCTTCGTCTCCTGGAATCAGCACCATCTGAGACTGTGACTCTTGGCTGTCCGGCGGGCACAGAGAAACCTCCGGAATGTCACTATCATAGAGAGAAAGGCACACATATAACTGACATCAGGGATTTAACTTTTCCCGTCTTGCTTTTCAGCTGTGTTAGCTCTGCTGTGGTTTTAGCAGTGTTATTTGTGTAGAACCATTTGTGAGTTGAACTCCTGATCTGAAGTGAAGTGAAGTTGTTTGTAATTTGTCTGCTGGAATGAGGACGAGGTGATGTGCTACCGCTACAATGCTGGAAGGCCCAATTAGGTTCAAAAGAAAAACTCCCATCTGCTTGGCTTGTCAGCACACCTGAGGCAAGTCTGTGAACAGGCGACCAGGACTTCAGATGATAAAAGATGACTCAAGTTTTACAGCCTGATCATCGCTTACTGCAGACAGAGTTAACATTGATGTTGATGTTGATGTCTTCTGAGGTCTAAATACAGAAATGTGTATTTTTACTGCATATTATGGGATAGATAACTCAAGAAACACCTGAAATGATTTTCCCCCTTCCTTGAAATTGGTCTCGGTCTCACGTGTCACATTGTCATAAATGGGGTGAAGCCAAAAAGCAGTGGTAACAGAGTATGTAAACAAACTACAAACTAGATCCTCAAAGCTTCTGTTTACATTAATTCCTAATCTTCATGGATAGCTGGTCTGCACAGCAGATTAAACAAAATTTAATTTGTCCTAAAAAAAAACATGTTTTCAATTAGGGTTTGAAACAGATCCCTCTGCATCCTCAAAAGATTTACCCACACTGTTTTTTTTTCCCTTAGAAATAAAGAAAAACAGCATTGCTGTGCAGTAGTTGTATAGTAGTACAGTATGTAAATCTCACCAGTAGTATGCAAATGTCACCTAATTTGAATCAAAATACATTGCATTAAGTTTGTAGATTTGAAGTTGAAAGATGTATTCCTTTGCTGTGGATCTGAAATGCTTTCTCTGCTCCTTTTTCCCTGCACTGTGATTTAGCACACACTACTTTGACTGAGTATACAGGAGCTTCTGTATTTGGGGAACGGCATGCAGCGCCCTGGATGCATTACACTCTCCACTGAAGCGCTCACAGGCAGTCTACAATGGTAAACACCCTCTGTATCACTCCCCTGCTTGTTGACTGTGACTAATGAAGCCGGGAGGTTAGTACATGATGCGCTGACGCTAGCGGGCAATGGGAGGGCATGCTTGTCGGGTTAATTATTGAACAAGAAAGTACCACAAACAGAAACAGTTCCTCCAGATATGCTGTTCAGTCAATGGGTGTTCCACGATTTAATGGCACCAGGAAACTCCCACCGATTTTGCATCCTATAGCCTCAATATGTTTATTAGATACACCCAACATGGGCATAATCGAGCTTTATATATACATATGCACAACATACTTCTTTCACCCATTATATGGGTGTTCTGTGATGACGGTTGATTACCAAGCACACTGTGCTGGTTATCACACAGAGTCCAGTTGCTTGTGCACTAATAGCAGCAAAATACTGTACATGTCCAGATCTCCGATTGCTCCAGGTCTGTGTTGAAGTGTTATGTTGATGACCAGTATTAGATATTGATTTTTGTGGGTTGTGTTGACACCTAGGAAAGCTTAGGAAATTGATATTGATAGTCACCATTCCCTGGTTATATTGGAATAAACAATAAAGGTGCTAGAATGCTAGAAGGTGCTAGAAGGTTCATATCTGTACTGTCCCATCAATCAGGAAGTAGAATTTTGACTGTTTCATGATAAGATATTTAAACCTAATAAAGGTTTTATATTTAGAAGGGTTTGTGTACAGCTATTGGATTAACGTATTGCATTCCAGAGGCAACTGTCTTGTGTAGCTTTTCATATATATTTCCCCTCATACAGTGACAACCATATTTTGGAATCATAGAAATTATTCTCAGAACAATATTGCAATACTGTTGCTCATTGGTGCTCTTTGTTATGAAGCGCTATGAGGTGTCTTTTGTATGATGCGCTATTCAAATAAAATTTAATTGAATTTAATATTGCTCTTTAGTGCTCCATGTAGCCAAGGATAGCAGGTCCTACAGCGACAAGTTTGCCATAAACATTAGGCCTATGACACAGGAAAGAAAGGCCAGCACACAACTCTCTCACTGCAAGTCTGACTGCATTTCATGCTGTCATATTCTCAAACACACCCAGTGCTTGATGGGTCTCTTGTCCAGACTGTGTGTCAGTCACTGTCCCAAACTGACCTTTGGTAGCGCAGGATCCCTCCACCGCCCTCCTCAACCCGCCTTAAACACACACACAAACACACACTCTCTGTTACACACGGCAGCAAAAAAAAAAACATGAATGCCGTCTGCAGTGTAGGAGCCAAAGGCCTCATTTAGGTTCTTCAAAGAGACATTGACCTGCCAAGACAACAGATTATTCATTGTGCTCACTCTTGCTTAAATGAATAAAATTCACTATGGGAAGCTCTCAGCATTTCCACTCCATAGTTCAAAGCATATCCTTTAAAATTGCCTGATTTTAATACACTGTGAATAAATAATCCTAACACAAAATACCCAGTGTAGCCCAGGTGTAAAATGACAAAAAAGACTTGAGACATTTCAACATAGCCTTTTGTTTGATGACAAGTCCACTTTTATTGTTCTTTAAGTGTGTGTGTGTGTGTGTGTGTGTGTGTGTGTGTGTGTATGTGTGTTAAGCTTGTATGCAATAGGAGAAGAGTCTGAGCTTATGATTAACAAACCAAAGCTCTCTCTCACAAAATGGCCCTGTGCTTGCACAGAAGAACATCAGCAAACAACTGAAGCCATCTCCACACAACGGCTCTGTCTCCAAAAGTGACTCACGGAAACATGCTGCCATGCTGGTCTTACCCACCACCCTCTCCCCCACTGCAAAACACACACTTCAAAACCAGAGTAGAAAATCTGCAGCACCATCTGCTAGCTATGCCACCAACTAGTCATCAATGTAGAAAAACATAATTATCATCTCCATGATCTTCAGTGCAGGGAAGAATGAGATGAAACTGCGATGCAAAATACACAATTCCTGGTTCATTAGAAAAGGTTCAGACTCTGGTTTATATCAGGGACGACCACGTGAAATGAATCATCTATTTGACACTAGACATGTAGGTTCATTTTCTGTTCACTCAAGAGCCCAAAAGGGATGTTTCCAAGCATGAAATTTCTTCCCTTTTTCCAAACCTTAAAAATAGATAGATTCCCCAGTCTATCAATCTATTTCCCTTGATTTAACATGAAGCATGAAGGTTAGCATAAATGCATCTCTTGCATGTCGTAATGCACTCAGCCTCTTTCCCAAAAGAACAGAATTAACTACCCGTAAGACTCCATGAATAACTTAAGCTACAGATTCTCAGAAATGATGCCATTTGGCATAATGCCTGTCATGTCTCTCCTTTCACCAATGGCACAAGTATTAAATGACAAACTACCTTGGTGACCCGAGGTGAAGCTATCTAACATGCTCTTACTGTATATAACCACAGGAGCATTGTCACAGTTTCTCTGAAAGTAATGTTTTATGCTAAATCAATTTGAGAAGCTTCATCTAAGTAACTCTAAGCCAGACCTGGGCATTTCTTCTTCATGCCTTCTAGGGGCCACATGCCCTTTGGGCACCCCTGTCCTGCCCATGGTATGCCAGTCATAAGAACAAATCAACTGCTGTGTATGCAATACAAATGAGTTGTCACAAAAGCCACAATGTATTATTACAATACAATACAATAGCATACCTGGACTCGTTTACACCTGCCAGTATATCTGAAATTATCAAGTTGATTTCATCAAGTAAGGCCTCTACTTGTCTACTGGATCCAATTCCTACTGATCTCCTTAAGGCTACTCTCCCTAACCTAGCTGAGCCGATACTTAATATTATAAATCACTCTCTTGTAGCAGGACATGTTCCCAAACTTTTCAAGACATCTGTCATTAAGCCTTTAATCAAAAAGCCCAACCTTGACCCTGATGTCCTGGCTAACTATCGACCTATATCCAACCTCCCATTTATATCCAAGATTCTTGAAAAAATAGTGTCTAAGCAAATTTGTACCTAACAACATTCAGGAAACCTATCAATCTGGTTTTAGAGCATACTACAGCACAGAATCAGCCCTAGTAAAGGTCTACAATGATCTCCTTATCTCATCTGATAATGGATGCATTTCATTATTAATCCTACTGGATCTAGGTGCTGCTTTTGACACTATTGGTATCACACATATGATTGGTATCAAAGATTCTGCATTAGCCTGGCTCAGGTCATACCTTACTGGACGTTACCAGTTTGTACATGCACATAATGAAGCATCATGCCACACTGAAGTCAAGTATGGTGTGCCCCAAGGATCAGTACTGGGACCTCTGCTTTTCTCCCTTTACATGCTACCTTTGGGATCTGTTATTAGAAAACATGGCATTACCTTCCACTCTTATGCAGATGACACCCAACTATACCTTTCAATGAAGCCTAATGATTGTACGCCAGTAACCAAACTTGTTGCCTGCCTCAGTGACATCAAAAACTGGATGACTAAGAATTTCCTTTGCTTAAACTCTGATAAGACTGAAGTCATGTTGATTGGCCCTAAAAACCTGACCAATACTTTACCCCATCATCAGAGCTTACTTAGTGACCTTTCACTCACACCTAACACAAAGGTCAAGAACCTTGGGGTGTATATTGATCAAGACCTCTCGTTAAACAGTCATGTAAAGCATATCTCCAAAACCTCATTCTTTCATTTACGCAACATTGCTAAGGTCCGAAAATTTCTTTCTTTTGAGGATGCAGAAAAACTAATACATGCATTTGTTACCTCCAGACTTGACTATTGTAATGCACTGTTCTCTGGATGTGGTACTAGCTGCATCAAAAACCTTCAACTAATACAAAATGCTGCAGCACGAGCACTCACTAAGACAAAAAAATATGAACATATCACACCTGTCCTTGCTTCCTTACATTGGCTTCCTGTTAAAAGCCGAATTGATTTTAAAATACTTCTCCTAACATATAAAGCCCTTAATGGCCTTGCTCCAACATATATTAAAGACTTACTTGTTCCCTACCACCCTTCAAGACCCCTAAGGTCACAGAATGCTGGTCTCCTAGTAATTCCTAGAATATCAAAATCGACAATGGGAGGAAGAGCATTCTGCCATCGTGCGCCTGTCCTGTGGAACAGACTCCCTTCTAACATTCGTCAAGCGGACACTCTCAACACCTTTAAGTCTAGACTCAAAACTTTTCTATTTACTGACCCCTTTAGTTAGGGATAGTGTATGGTAAGCCACACCTCTTCAGGGTATTATTGGAAAGGACTGCCTCTGCTGTAAGCTCCCGTCCAGGGCTTGGTGGCCACTGACCATTTCCTTTGGTGGTGTTGGCTTGTTATACATCATACCTTAGTTATGCTGCTATACAGTAGTTTAATGCCGCCACAATCCACCCATCTGTTAACCCGTACAATTTTCACTACTCTTTCTCCTCCTCTCTCTTTCCTCTCCACTTACTTCTCTCTCTTCACTTAGCCAGCATCTGTATATGGTTTCACATGCAATATAACTCACATTCTCTGAAATCTGATGGAGACTGTTCTAACTCATCTCCTCTCTGATTTTCCATGCCTTTACCACCCTGTCGTGAGTCATCACTGCCTTCCACTGCCTGCGCCTGCACCTCCTGGGTTCTCCTGGGACCTTCTTCCAACGTGATCCGGCGGCACTCATGAATGGTCCTCAACCCACTCCACTGTCCATGCCACTGCCTCCCTGCTGAGGGTCACCCCTGCCTTCCACTGCCTGATCCTGCATCTCTGGCTTCCTGGGTGGTCTGCCTTCAGCTTCACAGATGACCCTGACATGATTGATACAGCCTCTAGCTGGCCCCTGGACTGACTGCGCCTAATGACATGGGACTATATCCTGGGATTCTAATGGGACTCCTATATTACTTTACTTTATTTACCAAAATATTCTTGTAATGTGTATCTAATGGAATAATAGTGGACTACTCACCATCTGAGAGACTGAAAACCTGCCCTAGGCAGTTGGGTTAGCCCCTTGAGCCGTCGGAACTGCCCAAGGTTTCTTCCTCTACCATAACAAGTAAAAACAAAAAACCCTGCTAGGGAGTTTTTCCTTGCCCCTGTTGCTCATTGGGCCTCTTGTGTTAAGCGCTTTGTGACATGCCTTTTGTAAAAATGCGCTATATAAATAAAATTGAATTGAATTGAATTGAAAAGTCACAATATATTATTTACATATGGGTGCACATATCTGTGCCTATTTGTACATCAACTAGAAATAATTTTCCTCTTCTCAACGAGAGAGAATTAATGTTGAGCAGAATTTAGTTTAAGTTATCGTTGGTTCGGCCCTACTGCACAGCTGGCATTTTTCATGTGACCCCAGGTGGAAAATGGAAATAAATTGCCCACCCTGCTCTGACCATAATAGCATCTTATTCTGATCATTCTTTAAAAATGTACTAAGTAGCAATGACGGTAAACGGCACAGACTTCAAGTTCATTACCTCTGACAAGCATATATGAATAAAATTACCAGATATTAACACTCACACTGCATGTCAATGAACAATTACATTTTATCATTATGATTTCAACATTAAATTTTAAAATTATTACAACAGATTGAATATTTGGCTTGGACTTGCTTATTGAATATTTCATCAAAGTTCTCTGAGTCTGCCAAATACACATTTTTAAATAACATTGTTAGTTGCCAGAAAAATAGTTGCTGAAATAATATTTTCAAATATGAGTGAGGTTCGTTTGTGTAGAATGGGCCCATACTTTCCCTTAATGATGCCTCTTCTTTCTTTGTGTGTTTGCATGTTTGTTTGTGTGTGTGTGTGTGTGTGTGTGTGTGTGTGTGTGTGTGTGTGTGTGAGAGAGAGAGAGAATCTTTTAATAGGCTGCATGAATCCCGGCATGGCCAGGTGACATGTTACGGATGCCACGTTCTCGTTATGTCCACTACATGGTTGGTTGTCAGTAAAGTGGCTACTACTCATTTCGTTCCGAAAATAAATGCTTACCATTGCCTGTCAGCTTGACAGCTCAGTGACACCGACCACTCATGTACATCACTGAGTAATTAATCTTGTGTCGAAATACAACTACGTTGTTTATTTATGCATGTTGCGAGCATCCCTTCCTTACTATAGAGAGATACTACTGTATTGATCGTGGAAAAACATTTATCAGTGGGAGACACGACGCGAGTCTTTCAAACGAATATAATCGAAATGAACAGATACATTCCTCGCGACCTCGCTGAATTAGACTATTATGGCTATACAGAGAATCTGGGGAAAAACGAACAGCCTACCTTTGAGATGCTTCTTGTACATGCCTGTCTCGTGCTGTCGTATCCATCCTCTCAGCTTCTGTGTTGTCCTCGGACACAGAGCCAGCATCCATACTGTCTTTCCTTTTCCCAGTCACCTGGGTGTGAAAAACGTCTATTAAGATATTTACCAAAGCCTACTACAAGAGACGGTGTTAGGGAATAAGGCAAACTGATAGGCATCAGGAGTAGGCATATCGTTTTGATTCTCCACCACTGAACACATTTATCCGTGCCTACCCAAGACTCGTTTCCTATTGGACTACGCAGTGTGATGATCGCTGTAGTAGACAGAGTTGACGGAGACTTGAACGGCAACGGTCGCTGTTCAGCCAAGGGTGGTGCTGGTGAAACTAGAGTAGCCTACCAGTGAAGTCTGTCTATGCTAGATTTGAAGCTTAGCCTACAAATAGCACATGATAGTTTTCCATGATATAGAAAACGTGCAGAATAACAAGTAACAATCTAGCGATTTTAATAGAAGATGGTTCTCACTATTGTCCTTTGCTTATATAGCTAGAAAGCTAAAATCAGGGTCATCATCGCCTCCATCTGAGACAATCTACAAAGCCTAATCAAGCAAGTTGAAGCTCATGCGGACAGAGCGAGTAGTCTGTTTTATTTACTTCACCCAGGCCACCATACTAGAGAGTAAAGGCCAATGGCAGGCACAGCCTGGATGACTTTGCCTCTGTTCCTACTGTACCACGCCAGAAAATCCTAAAAGCACCCACAACCAGATGTAACCAGAAATAACCTCTTTTTTTTTGCAAAATTACTTCCCCGAATAATCAATAGAGTTAAGCAATCAATGTTTAATCCAAAGGAAAGTAGGCTGGATGCAAGTAAATTGGAGCCTCGTTCCACTCACCCCAAACCTACTTCATCATTCTGACTTTGGATAGCATGAACACATAGGCTTTGTGCTCAACATTAAATATTCACTGACTTATCATTTTGTAATAATAAACCAACCTGGACAAATCAATAGACTTCTATTTTCTTAATTATTTCTCTCTCTCTCTCTCTCTCTCTCCTTTCCTCTGCGTGTGTATGTTTGTTGGAACAAGTAGATTGACAGGTGTAAACCCAGGGTATACCTCATCTGAAAGAGGCTTATTTCCCCCTCTTTGATACTATATTCTGTTTGCATTGGATTCTCAGATATTTCCTAGGAAATGTAAACTTTTTCTGGCTTGCCATTTGATATGCAGCCCACACAGGCTTAGTTTTGACCGCCTGCTGTGTCGTTAGTCTGTCATTTCTCTGTTGTACAAGCAGTCTTAAAATAACCAGAGGGTTTTCATTATGCATTGTGCGGCTGGCTGATGTCCCCACATGCAAACTGCCTCCCCTGGATTCTGCTCATTCGGCTTTGGCTGCCTGGGATTGGGGGCGTTCCTGGAGCGACACCCATGGTAATTTCCAGTGACAGATTTGTCTCGCATTGAGCAACGATGCAATTGGAATTCTTTATTTATGGCCTCTGCACACTTCTTGCAAAGTAGATTTCTTTAATAAAGTGGCTGAGGGGTTTGTGTGTGTGTGTGTGTGTATGCATGTGCGTGTGTCTATGTCTTTGTCTCTCTGTCGGTATTGGAATGTGTTTTGGAAGATGTTGTGTAAGTGTTCTTCTCTCTATCATTCTCTCCCTGCTTCCTGAGTTGTTTTAGGAGCAAATCTGATTTGATGGCAGTACAATTATCTACAAAGCATTATGTGGTCAGATTCAACAAAGTGATATTTAATAGTAGCCTAGGCCTGGACACTAGAAATAGACTAATATACATATTGCATGATGTTGCCAGTTTTATACACATAACAGAAAATCACAGGTAGCCAACGAATGAACGAATATAAACTAATATGTAACCTATAATGTATACATAATATAGGCATTATATCTATATCTAAAGCATTGACAGGTATTTTACTTTACTGCCCCCTAGCGTATTACCCAACTTTTTTTTAATTTTTCACAAACCTTTTAATTTTTTAGACAGAATTTCTAAATTTTCGACAGCCTTTCTACTAGACGGAACAGAAATTAACTGTCATAGATTTCATAATCCTGCAAAGAATGCAATTGTATTTTGTAGATATCCAAAGAATAAACTTCTAGATAGTTTACAAGTTTTTACAGTTTACAGTCAATTAGTAGTCTTTGTAGTTTTCATATTGATATATCTGAGTTTATCGCGCATGTGTCAATAAAAAACAACAACAAAAGACCCCCAACCCCCCCTCAACCCCCACCCACTAACCCCACCTCTACACCCCCCAAACCCTCCCTCAACACCCCCCCACTCCCCCCCTCCAACACACGCACACACACACACACACACGCACACAGACACACATACACACACACAAGCATTTCTCCCATTCTTTCGAATGGAGAATCCCCCCCCAACACCCACACCCCCAACAACACACACTCGTACACACACACAAGCATCGACTTGGTTTGTTTAATTTATGAGGGGCGAGACGGACGAGGAGGAGGATGCACAGTCAAAGTCAGGGCCAGCGGCAATGAAAAAGAGGTACACAGTTTACAACGCCGACTGGGCGAAAAAACTGGCAACTATTCGGAGTGGGTAGGTGACACGACCAACCATTTATTTCTGTTAGCATCTGTTCTTAGGCCTAAATCTTGAGTATCTTGCAACATTCTTTGCTAAATTAATCTATCCACAGTATAGGCCCACATGTAGGCTATAATGTAGCCTACATTGTTGTTTTATTTTTTCTTTTATAATATTTATTTCTTAACTTAATTTTAATTTGTTTATTGAATACATGGATTTCACAGCAACGTCAACATCGTGGGCAGACTGGGGCAGAAAGCAGCGTATTTTTGTATCGAAACTGTGGAGGAAAGCAACATGTCAAGAAGTTGTTGAGTAGTGAACTGTACAAACAGAGTTGGAAATGGCATCAAAAATGGCATCAAAATCAAAACATACCTTGGAAGAGGCATCCGTTTCAAGTAGCTTGCATCTCTAATGTCAAATATGTATAGACAAAGGCTCAAATATGTAAAAATATGTTATGTTGAGTGGATGTGTGCAAGTCTTCTTGCCTACAGAAGAGGGATTAGTAGACTAACAACAGGTAATAAACAGTACATTTAAACTGGGCTTTCTCATGGTTATTCTATCACGATAGACCGCTTTCTGCCCTGGGTTTGCGTGCGCAGGCACAGTGTGGTAAACATGAAATCCATGTATACAATAAAGAAACAAATATACAAATATATAATAGCATTGTATTTATTATTACAAGATGACAGTGGTAGCCTATCCCACACACACACCT
Source organism: Limnothrissa miodon (assembly GCA_017657215.1). Classification (NCBI taxonomy): domain Eukaryota; kingdom Metazoa; phylum Chordata; class Actinopteri; order Clupeiformes; family Clupeidae; genus Limnothrissa; species Limnothrissa miodon. Next base: position 341,150 of record JAGFZM010001108.1, read on the forward strand.
CCGTCGTCACCGCAACGCCCCCGCCCCGCCCCCTGTCCCGGTTTTTGTCAAATCAAATGTGGCAACCCTAGTTGGAACGGTGTCTCTAACTCGAAAGCCCTAGGAGGAGTAGCGGCTTAATATCCGGCGGAATAATAATAATAAGAAGAAGAAGAAACTTGCGAAGAACAGTAGTGGATTTGCCATTTTATGGCAAGTCCACAAAAAGTCTAGCATGGGAGGCATTCCACCCAGATGTTAATCAGCTTCTACGGTAGGCGTAGTCACGCACAGAGGCGTGTCTATTCACCTCTGATGACAAAGTGAGGGCAGGTCGGTAGAGTGGCTTACATCTGACAAGAAACTTTACTACAAGGCGGTATGTCTACAGCCCTTAGTGTAAGTAGCTTCCCAAAACAGAGCATGTCGTCTCCAAAAAGTCCACTTTGCGCTGTAGCACTTTTCGCGTTGCTAATTCTTGCCTCAACTTTTCTTATGAGGAGTTGGCACTATGATCTCAAAGAAAAGACATTTGGCAGCCGACTCCCTGACGGGGATTTTTTCTCAGATCAGAATATTTTATTTAAAGAACTTAAGGAGAGACATGAAGAAATTATACCTTTCTACGTTGCGATTGATGGGGACAATCTGTTGGAATATTCGGGAAACTTTGTGTCTTACTATCCGTCAATAAAACCAGAGAGGATGCGTAAATATAACCACAAGGAAACATTAATAGGATCCATTTCGCCTGTTGAAAATATGTTTGGCTGCGACCAGCTCGATGACATGAAAGTCGTGGATTTCCTTGGCTCGGGCTACACGAAAACTGTTGTGAAAGTGGATTTGCCTGATGGAATATCAATTGCACTAAAATCTATAAACGACGAAGGCACTGACATGAGGAAATGTCTGGAGGAGTTTAAAGATCCCGTGGGCTGCCACGAACTTGTGTCTTTTAAACTGAAAAAAGAAATCGTCCTCTTGCAGAGATTACAACACCCGAACATTGTAAAGGTAGGTGAAATACTTTTGCAGGCTTACTCAAATTTACAAGGGCATATGGGGCTTACGCTCTTGCTTGGCCAAGGAACCTTGTGACAAATTGATTTTTTTCTAAAACTAGTGCTACCATTTAGTCTTGTTTGAAGCTGGACACAATGAACAAGTGACGGGCACAAAGCGTGTCTGTGCGGGGAGGTAAAACGAGATCCCTCTATTTGCTATGCCCCATTACACATCACTTAACTGAACCCAATTTGTGCAATTATTGCAACGGCCTCTTTGTGAGACACATGTTCACAGACCAATTCTATCCATCAGAGGCAAACAAGGGGAAGTTGTTAACGGGAAAGAATACCATAGGATTATGGCTCTCTCAATTATGGCATGCAAAGCAATTATTCATGTAGTTTAAAACGCTTTTATTTCAACCAAATTCACGAAGGTCTGCTACTAACTGACGCTTTAATTGAAAGCTGAAAGGTCACTGTCGGGATAGAACACCAGCGGGAGGGATTGCAGCCATCCTGGAACAGGGGACTCCACTACAGATTATCCAGCTCCTGCAGAGTCCCTGGGAAGAGCGCTTTCGGGTAAGGCCCCCTGCCTCTCTCTCCCTCTTCCCCTTCCCACCTCCCACCTCCAGCTGCTCACTCAGCCAGGCCCGACCCCCCACCCCCCCAACCGCTCTCCAGTAGTGTTAATCAGGGCAGTCCCACCTCTTCTTAGCCTCCCACAGATACTTACCTGGGCTTGGGGGCTGGGCAGAGGGCTGTGAGGAGGCTGGGGGCTGCAGCATGGCATTCCTGGCCTGGAGTGGATTAACTTTTCAGGCCCCCCACCAACTCTTGTTTCAGGGCCAGGGCTGATCAAATATTGCAAGGAGAGAAATGACTGGGACTTATCTCTGGTGTCATCTCACTTTCGTGCTAATTTTCAATCCTTTGCTTTCATGTACTCTATTTGTATCTAAACCTGTTACCCTCTCAACTGTCAATATGGTGCTTCTTTAAATGTGTACCACATCGTATGCTACAGTACAGTTTGCCTTCTTTTGCAAAACATTTGTCCAAAACTTTGTAATTGGATGGATTTCCTCCCAGAAACCCAGCCTTTATGGTACAATAGTAAATTACTCAGCTGACAGCATCATAGTTTTTAGTGAGCCTTGTTTTTTTATTTTTATTTTTTTTTTACAGTGGCTGGTGTGACCAAACTGTATGTCTGGAGAGACTGCAAGCGGTTACCTAATGCCATTGCTATGCTTCCCAGCATGACCAAATCATTTTCCGCCAAGTGATCCACCACCCTGCTGAAAGCCAACCCCTCCGTGTGCATTCCACTTTAAAGTCAAAGACCAAATTCTTGTGTGAACTCATGATCGGAGTCTCAAGCCTCTGTGTGTATCACCCAGGGTTGCGCTGCGTGAGGATCACATTTTAGTTTCCCTCTTGCCAAAACTGTCAAACACAAAAAAACGAAACATTAAGAAATATTTATACATATTTATACAATCCCATAGATTAGTTTCAGTAAGTCTGAATGAATGCACCTTTATTTACCTTTCCATTTAGCCCTCTTATTTAAATGTTTTTTTTTTTTTTTACTTATTCTATCCAAAAATGACATTGGGGTAAAAACGTTCAACCAAATGGTTGTATGTGCATATAGATATTTTGTCTTTTTTTTTCTTTTCTTCAATGATGATGTCATTTTGTTTATTCACTGCTGTCTGTCTTTATCTTTGGAAAGCACATTGAACTGCCTCCTCTGAGTATAAAATGTTCTATATACTTAAATAAACTAGCCTTGCCTTGGTTATTGCTTGAGAATAGTGCCGAGTGTTGTGCACTCTGCACTCAAGAGATAAAATCAAAGTGCAGCTTGTCCTTCAACTCCCCTCTTCTTCTCCCCTCTTCTCTCCCCTATAATCCTTTCCTCACCTCTCCTCTGCTCTCCTCTCCTCTGCTCTCCTCTCCTCTGCTCTCCCCAGGTGTGCCTTGGCCTGGTACGCCTACTGCACTACCTGTCCCAGTCTCCCCTGGGCTCAGTAGCCCTGCTGGACTTCCAGCCGCGCCAGTTTGTGATGGTGGACGGTGAGCTGAAGCTCACCGACCTGGACGACGCCACTGTCAAGGAGCCCCTCTGCCGCACAGACGCTGACTGTTTCCTCCAGTTTCCCTTGCGTAATTTCAGCGGGCGCTGTTCGGAGCGGGGGTTGTGCGAGGGCATGAACGAGATGCGTAACCTCTATAACGCTCACAGGTGAGATGAGAGATAGTGGGCGGCCGCTCTGGTGCCAGCTCGTGCCAGAACTACTGATGGAATGTCAACATATTTTTGAGTGATTTATTATGTTGTTGACATACAGATTTATAAAGGTCCAATTTTAAAGAGGTTGCTCAAAGATTGTATCTAAAGCATATAGTCAACTGTCTGCCTAGATAAATTCACTATTTGCACCTTGTGGTCTAAGGCAATTCCTAAACGTATTTTGTAAATAGTTATTTATTTATTTGTTTGTTTGTTTGTTTTTGTCTCTACAATTCACAGGTATTTCTTCCTCTACCTTCTACCTCACCAAGCTCCACCTACTCTGAGACCTCTTGTGGATCAAATTATGAATTCAACAGGTGAGTAAAGTTTGCCTTTCGTAAATCCAGCCTAGAAAGACAACTGTGCTTTAATATTTTCTAGATGGGCAAAACGGGCGATGGGAAGGGACTATAACCATTTTGCTCCTCTGTGTGTTTAAGCATAAATGCTGTGTCTGCTCATCATCTGTTATTATTACCAGCCGTCATCCTGTAGCTAATGCTCTCGCTCTCTTTCCACCCGCAGCCGAATTAAGACGCAACATCAATGAGACACTGGAGGCCTTTGAGGAAATTTTCCATATCTTCAAGTCTGGGCTCCACCTTGAGAACTTGCCACCATTAATCAGAGGTGAGGTTTCTTGTTCTTGTTTTCCAGCTTGGTGTGGTTCTCCCCCTTCCCCTGGCACACGTGTGTGTTGATGAGTTTGACAGAGCACACAACCCCCCCCCATCCCCATCCCCACCCACACCCCCCCAACCACATTCATTAGGCATCTGAGGGATGGACTAGGTATCAGGCACCCTTCCTGAGACGGTCACCCGATACTCTCCTTCTCCAGCTGCTATAAAGCTTTGTGTGGGACTTCCACGCTCCCCACCGCTGTCTGCCGGAGACACGCTTCACCCCACTGGCCAGACTGCGTCTGTCTGCTTGCTTGTCTTTTCGGCTGGCTACAGAGCTCAAAGATCGAGAATCCGCATGCTGTAAAAAAAAACACACACACGACACACACACATGTTACTGAAACCTTGTGTTTGCGTGAATCCCACCAGCTTTTGAAGTGTGTTGCCAGCAGATGTGGAGGTCTCCTGCTGTTAAAAAAAAAAAATCAAGGGATAGGCGTAACATAATCCTCCTTAAAGCAGAGGTGAAACGGCTCTGCCTCCCTCCCCTTGACGAGCTTTTAGCGCCGTTCCCTGGGCAATGACCTCAGCTCTGACATCTATAAATTACACCTTGACAGAGTTTAACTTCAGTAAAAGCCTTGGAAGGTGGAGCCAGTGTCACTGTCCAGGCGTTAATGTATGGAACAGATTTCTTTCTGTTTTTAGCCCGGTGTAAACTCAATAGCACCTCTGGAATCAATTACAAATGCGTGCCCATGCACTGTTCATGAAAGCGAACATCGTGTATAATGGCTGAGTTTCAGTGTGTGTGTGTGTGTGTGTGTGTGTGTGTGTGTGTGTGTGTGTTTCCCCCTGTTGAGACCCCCTCCTGTTTGCTGTTCTGTGTCACTGCTGGCCATGCGTGACTCTCATTAGTATGCTAGCGCACATTTCCAGCACCAGTAATGAAGAAAAACACGCATGTGGACACACACACACACACACACACACACGCACACACACACACACACACACACGCACACGTAGACAGGCAGGCGCACGCATGGACGCACACTTGCACATACGCAACAGTAACACGACACTTAAGCCTCTGGCGAAAGAGAGGAACTTCTGTTCTGACGGAGAGCATATGTGGGGCCGGGTGTGTGTGTGTGTGCTCGCACACTCATAGCTTACTTGGCCCTGTTAATGTGTAGCAGATGAGTTTTTGGTGGTAGAGGGGGGACCCTTCTGCCTGAGACTGAGAGAATAATTTCAATGTTTCTGGTAACACTTAGCTGAAAACCACATTATGCTCAATAACACAGTCATTATGGAATATATTATTTATCTGCTCAATTTGAACTAATAGACTGGTCTCAGATCAGACAGCATTGCTCGCACAGGCTTAAAAATCTTTTGCCCTGCTTTGGAGTGCTGAGCAAACTCATTCTAACTCATGTCTGAAATGTCAGTTCATAACTTCTTTTCTTTTTGTCAATGAAGAAAGCTGTTGTCAGACTTAATCCAACGCTGAAGTTACGATGCTTCTTTGACATCTACAGTATGTCACCACGGGTCTGATAAAGGATAGTAAACGTGGGATAGTAAGCAAAGGATGGTAAACTTGGGATAGTAAACAAAGGGTAGTAAACTTCCTACCACACTATGCATAAAAAATAAACTCAACAGGGTAATATTTTGAGTATTTTGACAATATTTTGTTAGTATTGTTACTCTCCTCCGTCGTACATCTGCAGTCCTTCTCTCACACACACCCCTGGCTCTCAGCCCCATTCTCTCCCGCTTGCCTCACCTGTCCATGGGAACCGCATCTGGAGGCCCCTATAACAGGATCTTTCCATCATCTCTGTCTGGAGTACTGTAAGCCCTTTCTCAGCCCTGTCTCTGTTACCCTCCCCCTATCTTCTCCTCCATGTCAGTGGGAGCTGTGTTCTTCTCCTCTGCTAGCCCGCGACGTGCACCTCAGAACCCAAAGCTTGCTGTCTTTCTCTTCAGGCTTTTGCTCCCCTACATGGTTTCATAATGGTGCATTAGTGGCATTTCTCTTTTTCTCTCAGTGCGGTTTGGACTCTTCCCCTTTACCCTCTCTCCGCCCACCCTCCTCCGTAACACTGGATAATGTAAACTGCTATGTATGTGATACATTTGGCCTGACACCCCCTTCCTCCTCCCTCCAGAGTACACTTCCATGCGAGGCGTGAGCAGCGCTGGGAATGTGGACTACCGATGCTGGCCCTCCTACAGCCAGCAGTCTTGTGTTCTGTCCGTGCACAGCGCCAGGGAGGCAGCCGCCATCTGCCACTCTCACCCTCAGTGCACCAGCTTCTCTCTCCGGGACCAGAGGACATGGACAGGTTAGTTAGCCTCAATTTAGGTAGCTAAAGCTAAATGCTAGAGTCAACAATGCTAAAGCTAACCTCATTTCAACATACAGTTATTCTCATTTCAACATATAGCTAACCTCATTTCAACATATAGCAAACCTCATTTCAACATATTACATTAACACTAAAGGCATTTGTCACCACTGAATTGTAGAGAAAATGGCCTCAGACACCACAGTTTTCCTTTTTTTTTTTTTTGCAACAGAAAGTCTGTAATATGCGGTTATGTTTAAATGATAGTTGTGACGAAAGGATTTATGTCTCTTGAGAGAAGCATACCACAGCTGAATTTCAATTTTAGTGCAAAGTACACATTTACTGATATAATTACACCATCACCATAGCACATGCTTTATATGACAGAAGAGGATTTTAATCATATAGCCCTTCCAAACATGTGCATATTCTACATAAACTATATTATTTTGGGCCCGGTTTTATATTTTTATGTTCCCCAAGAAAATGAAAAAAAAAAAAAAAAAAAACAATTACACACATACAAAATATTCACACACACCCAGCAAGTATATAAAAGATCCCAATAAGTTTTGAAACAAAACAACTTAGTAGTAATGTTTCAACTGAAAAGCACAAGCTGGTGAATGTACAGATTGTTTCTATCCTGAACCAGTATAGACCTCTCCTTGGTTTTCATGAGGTGTCATGTCATGACTGCTAGGCTAAACAATCTTTGGACAAGGTCCTACCCGTGTAAGCTTTGTCAGTTTGAGCGTAATCTGTCAGACAGTTGTTTTTGTTTTAAATGACAGGAATATATATTTTCCTCAGAGGTTGTTTTTAAGTATGTATGAGGTGCATGGGAGACTGCCATGCTGCTAAATGTAAGGTAGCACCTAATCGACAACAGTGTTCTGTCGCTTTGTTCTTTCCTGAGTTGGTAGCGCTGTAAAAGCAGACTCCTGTGTAGGAGTGTCTACTGTGGTGAAAGATGAATGCTGGTGAAATTCTTGTTGGCTTCGGGCCAATGAAACTCCCTCACAAGTTTCAGAAGACACTGGAGGGGGGGGGGGAAGAAAAAAGGCACCACTTTAATGTCTTGTTGTAAAGCCCACATGACACTGTTATAAATATGCCTGTCAGTTCATAAGGTGTCGTTGCCATTTAAATCCACAGGCAGCCTGTAATTTAGCTGTAATGGTCAAAACAGTCCCTTGTGCCTCGCTTCAAGCAGGCCCATCTGGCGCGCACCCTGACAGGGTTATATATTTTCAGAGCGACTTTTGTTTTTAATGGCTGTAAATACTTCTGAACAATTCAGAACGTAACTTCATTTCATGCCTCTTTGTCAGTCTTTGAAAGTCTGGAACATCCTGAAAGAAAACATGAGAGAGAGTCATGATTAGAAGTTGGCTGCGGATTTATTTAATAAATCTTTCTGAAGTTCATAGGCTGTTTCTTCAGTGTGAGTGAGGGTTCTGATTTCTCTCTCTCCCTCCCCCCTTCGCCCCTACTCCCCCATCTCTTCCTCTGTTCAGGACGTCTCCTCGCCACGTTTCGGAGTGGCTTCAGCCATCTTGTTCCAGATGTGCACTCAGTGGTGTATGTACGGAAGACCAAGACCAGCTCTGGAGGAGGTCCACAATAGAAGTTCTCGCACACATCTCAAAAGAGCAGGAACACAGGAGAACAGGCATTGACTGGCTCAAGCATGGGAGATGAAAATAGGTGCAGGTGGCAGATTGTGTGTGTGTTTGTGTAAACAAAAGGATGATGATGATGTTGTCAGAAGCACATTAATGTATGGATTTATGGGGCCATTTGATCTGACTGCCGGTCCTTGTGTATGCTGCCTGAATGCTTTTAAATGGGATTTCCCTTTAGGTATAATTACCCCTCCACACACACACACACACACACACACACACACACACACACACA
>JAGFZM010001108.1:394686-415440 GCA_017657215.1 Limnothrissa miodon
TGTGGTGATGGGAAATGCATTAACTGGAGCTTGGAGAGGGACGGAGGAGAAAAATGCCTTAAGTGGTCTGGTGAAAGAGCTGTGAAAGAGAGCTGTGTGATGCACATAATTGACTGTGATTCAGACCCTGTCCTTGCTTAAGCACACGCGTAGTTTCATCTCTCCGAGGAGCCCAGCGGCAGCGGCTTTGTTGCGGGTTTCTCTCCCGGGGAGGCTTGTTTTGAAGTAAAACGCCGTAAATCACTGACTTTGCTCATCTCACTCAGTTAGATGAGAAAAACGTCTGTGAGGAGACAGCAGAGGAAAGAGGAGGAAGAGGCGGAGTGGATGAATAACGGCCTTCAAGCGTTTGTTGCTCAATCATAAAGTACCTAAATAGGTTCCATCACATCTGTTGCTAGGAAAGAAACTTTTGAGAAATGCCTTGTGTTTGATGTAGAAAAAAACGACATAATTACTGAAGTGCCTTTCTGGTTGTAATCCCTCAGACCAATGTCTTCCTCCTTGTAAAGCAGAAGTCATGGCTTGTCTTTCCTGTATTGTCTCCTGTGTCTCCTCCTTTGTGTCTCTCTGTCCTCTCTGTCCTGTGTGCCCTTTGAAGGCAAGGCAGTGACTTAGAGCAGACACACACACAGACACACACACACACACAGAGACACACAATTTCAAAATGTCACAAAGTTATTGGATTTTAATGCAGAATTATCGCAAGCGTTCAGGGAAGATAGCATTCATTAGCATTTCAAAGAGACATGAATTGATGTGAAGACCAAATATTTTGTCCCATTATTATCATTCTCACTCTCTTTCTTCTCCCCCCTTCTCTTCACTCACCCCTCTTTTCAACCTTCTTTCTCTTCTCCTGAACTCTGAACCCCTTAGGAATAATCAAACTACATGTTATTTTCTGTATGTATGTGTCTGACTGTCTCTTTTGCTGACCTCCCCCCCCCTTCAGCTCGGCCAATGATGGCTGCCCTGCCCCTGCGGCCCACCGTCAACAATGGCACTGTCCTACCAAAGAAAGGCGGTGGCACCCTTCCATCCCCCTCAGGCTCCCGTAGAGACGCCCCAGCACCAGCAACTAAAAGGTAGGACCCAACCCACATGTATAGGCAACAACACCTCAGGTCCACCATTTCTGTTGTTCGTCAAAGAAGGGAGAGTTAGTGAAGCATGCTAAGCTGGTCTCAAATCAGATGGAGGACTGCTGGTAATAGCAATACAGTTGTACGGCTAGTATGGAATAGTAGTAGTTCATCCTCCTTTCTGTAGGATCTCACAGGCTTGATAACACCAAGGGTGTCCACGCCAGATCCAGATGGGATGCAGGGTTGGGGTTTGTCTCAAGATCAGCTGCTGTTTGTGCCTTGGTACAAAAGGCATGGTCAAAGTGTGATATCCAAACAGTCTTATTGAGGCATTATGTGTTCTTAAACTCTACAAAACACAAAGTGTGAAGTGCCTGTAGCTTTTGCCCAGTACTGCACGTACTGTATCAACAACAAACCCTCAGATCAGATATTTCTGTTGTGATCAAAGAAGTGAGAGTTAGTGAAGCATGCTAAGCTGGTCTCAAATCAGATGGAGGACTACTGGTATTACAATTGTAGCAATATAGTTGTAAAGCTAGTCTCATTAAGGCATTACTGTACTGGAAGTGCCTTTAACTTTTTGCCCAGGACTGCACATATTATCTGTAGGAGTTCACTCTCCACTCTCTGCCCAACAGGATAAGTCCCTTTGAGCGGAAATATTGGAAGTGTTGAGTTTGTTTCACCTTATTGTGACTGGGAGCAACACAGTGTTTCAATTTTGTTTCTCTTGACAAGAAACACAAGATTTGATAAAGCAAGACTTCCCAGGCTGCCTCAAGTGAGGTTATAATGCATTTAGATAAAAGTCAGCTTTGTGTGAGTGTGGGTGTGTGTGGTAGTGTTTGTGTGTGTGTGTGTGTGTGCGTTTTTGAAATGCACACATACACACTTACTCTTTATTGAACCCGAGTGAGGTCTCTTTAAATAGATCCAATTTGCTCCCACCAGCACTCAGAGCAGCTCTCCCCAGGAAACAAGCACATTATCGATACGATAGCCTGAGCTGCCTGTGGCCTGGCTCATTACAGAGAGGCCCATCTGTGTGTTACACAAACACACACACACACACATACGACACACACACTCTACACACACACACACACACACACACACTCAGAGGACACCATGGGTGAACACATTTTTGTTTTTCCATTTCAATTAGTGCGTGCAGAGCCAGTTCCCCCCCCCTCATGTCAGGATTACACAGATCCTCCCTCTTCTTCATTAGACGATCCATCCTTCTCTTCTCCTCTCCTCTCCATTTCTCTCCTCTCCTTTCCATTTCCTCTCCTCTCCACTCTGCTCTGTTCCTCTCTTCTCTCCTCCCTCTCCTCTCTTCACCTTATCTCTCATCTCTGCTCCTCTCCACTCCTTTCTGCCTCTTTCCTGCAAACAGGCTTTTAGTGAAATCAACCCCTGTGTTTTGGTAATATGACATGTGCCCAGACAGGGTCCAACCCTCACTGTCCCCAAAGATAATACCCCCCCCCCACACCTCCTCAGAAGAAAAAAGAGAAAGAGCCTGCTATTCTTATCTCCCATGCAGCCCTCATTGGGGAGCATGTCTGTGACTGTTCCATGCATAATAGACAGCGAAGACACTCCCTTCATGGTGATTGTGTGTCTCCAGGGGCTTTGCCATTCAGATGCGCCGCTTGATTAAGTGACTGCAAGCTGAGGAGCGGCGCAGGTGATCAATCTTTGGGGGCTGTCGCTGGCGCCACAATGCCCTGCTCCCCTGGAACACCGCACCCCCCCCCCCCCCCCCTTCTCCCCATCCCCCCTTCACTCGTCCCACCAGCCCTGCCCTGCACGCACTCAAACAGTCATAATCATAAAGTGATGGATGAATGCGCTTGGCGAGATGGAGGAGAACTGGCCATAGCCCTGCCACCGGGCTGGCATTAGCAGGCACGGCATCGCATGGCACAGCGGCCGTGCTGGCAGTGGCGTCTAGCAGTGTGACACTCTGGGAGAGCAGCATGGCGTCTCTAATAAGGTTGTGTGTCTTGGGCTTTGGCAGTCTGGGCATTAGGCATCATAACTGCACTGTGAGTGTATATACTTTAGCTGAAGAGTAGGGCAGTTGGGCTAGCCCCTTGAGCCGTCGGAACTGCCCAAGGGGTCTTCCTTACCTTCCTATACCATAACAAATAAAAACAAAAAACGTTGATAGGGAGTTTTTCCTTGCCCCTGTTGCTCATTGGGCCTCTTTTTGTTAAGCGCTTTGAGACATGGCTTTTGTAAAAATGCACTATGTAAATAAAATTGAGTTGAAATTGAATCGAAAAAGGCAATAAATATATAAATCACCAATAACACACAGACCCAGGCCTACCAGCCCAATGCACATGGGGATTACACTGACAATGAAGGGTGATGTCTGAGAATAGAGAATTCATATTCATGAGGATGTGTGTAGGTGGTGAGATTTATGTGCACAGTAAAAATAATCCATGGCACAATTTCCCTTTAATTTTATGTGAATATAAAGGTTTTTCTGCCCCCACGTTTGTAATTGGATAAACTTATATTGTATCCCCATTTAGTCCAATGTCTGAAATTGATTTGACCACATCAATACATTTTCATTTAAAGTCAAAGTCAAAGTCAGTTTTATTTGTCAATTTCTTCACATGTACTTGACATACAAGGGAATTGAAATTATGTTTCACACCGTCCCATGCGTAGACGTTGACAACAATAAAGTGCAGATGCACAACAAAAAAGTAAAAAAAGTGCAAGTAGGCTTAGGGCATTATACTTAGATAACATACAGAATATAACAAGACAAGACATATAGTAAGTGTTCCAACAGTGTTGTTTTTAGTGCAACACAAAATTGTAGCAGCAGTAGTAGTAGTAATTACCCATTAACCCATCTAGCAACTGCATCAGTTCAGATCATATGTATTTTACATGGGTTGTGCCGCATGTGTGTTTCACAAAGCCTACTTTGCATGCTGATAGCCCATCAGTATTCCCTCAGCAACACCCGTTTAGTGAAGACACAAGGAAATAGATCCTCCTAAGGGACTGAGAAATCTAAAGTGGACACAGATACTGATGACATTATTTACTGTACAACAACGGCAGATGACGGCACAATATACAATTACAGATTTTCAATACAGCGTTCTGGCATTCTGTTACTCATCATTACTGTACATGACCCTTCGTTTATTGTGTGAGTTCTGACAGTCTGTATACAACTGCCTGTATACATAGACCATTACCAGACTGCAATGTAAAGACTTTTGTATAATCTTTTTATTCTGTTTATATCTTTATGTACAATGATGTGTGTGTTTCCCAACTGTAGTTTTAGTCACTCTCCTTAGATCCCTACTGGTAGATTCGAATCTCCTAATCATCAGTGTAAATCCTGTGTTCTATGTCCATGTAAACTCATCCCTTCTGTCCCCGTTAACTCCTGTGTTGTGTCTTAATTGACTCCTGTGATTGTGTTAATTCACTAATTAACGTTCCAGTAATGCATGTGGGTGGTCTTTAACTCTGCCCGTCCTTCTCTCGCTTCCCTTCTGCATGCGCTCTCTGTGTGTCCAGCTCCACCACTCTCACCCACAAGCCTCCCAGAAGGTGAGACTCAGCCCAACCCACACTGCAAGAAAACAAAAGGCTATGATAACTTTAAAATTCAAGGCAACTTCATGTAGGCCTACAGAATTTTTGAGTTTACAGAACATTTCTAGAAATGCGCTGTTTTATTTCAAAACTTCTGTGCATGAAGTTGCCTTGAATTTTTCAGTTTTCATAGCTTTTTGTTTTTTACAGTGCAACCCAACCCACTGCACTGCACTCACACAGGCCAGTGCAACCAGGCACACTGTAATACAAGCTTGACAAAAAAAAAAAAATCCAAGGCAACTTGATACACAGAATTTTTTCTAACCTAGAAAATGTTAGTTTGTGTGTTGTGTAAACTCAAAAATTCTGTGCATCAGGTTACCTTGAATTTTTAAGTTGTCAAGCTTTTTTTTTTTTTACAGTGCAGGTGCTCATGAACTTCACTCTCTCTGGGGATGAGTGGCGTAGCACTTTGGCTGGGCCACACTCAAGTTGTACTACATGTCTCAAACTTGGAGTGAAAAAGATTTATTTTTTTAAAAGAAAACTGATTTGTTTACTTCCAATCATATTATTGTGCTGCCAGACAGCGGCTGTTGCTATGGCAGCGTGACCGTTTCTTGGGTCAGTATATAAAGCCATTTGCTACTGCCTAGTAGCTTGATTTCTTTCCCTGGTTCATGAGTAACACAGGCAAACCGTGTGCAAACTCTTTCTGAACACAGTAAAAAATGCATAAAGCAAGTGTTGCACTCAATTCAAATGTAGTGTCACATTAGCAGAGATATGATATAGCCTACTATAGATGAACTCCATGGCCTCATCTTCAAGCTGCACACGAGGTGTGATAAATATTGATAATATATATTATATGTTCAATTCAGTGATGCAACAGTTTGTAAGCTTTACCTTGGCCAAAACATAATGGCTGCTATCGATGTCATTCGAAATAACAAACTATTATACCAGTTGCATTAGTGTTTAGATAGAAATTGATTTTTTTGTTTTGTTCAAAACTGCGATTGCAAAATGGCCTCCCATGCTGTGTCCCCTCTGCCTCACTGCCTGGAGCCGTGCGTAGCATCAATGCCTAGGTTTGGTGCCTTGGAATGATGCGCATCCCGCGCCTGCCACTGTTACAGTGGGGATAAGATCACCGGCCGTAGCTGAATGAGCTGCAGGGCTGAATGAGCTCCCCTCCTGGTGCCAGGCTTAACGCTGAGCCCCGCTGGCCACCGGACTGCTGATGGGGCTTTTTTGCCTCTTTTGTTCAGGCATTTGAAAGGGCAACACGTCGGTATGCTGTTGCTGCGTCCTCGAAAGTTAGCTCGCACTTTTGGACATGAGTCTGCTTTGGTCCAGGAAATCTGAATAAACATAGAAAAGAATTGTTGCTTTTCCAGCTACAAGCCACTTCCTGCGACATATGACCGTGCACAAAAACATTTTGGATGACCAGCATTTGCTCTGAGTTGCTTTGGAGAGGGAAAATTTCAGGAATATTTTGTTTTTGTGGGAAACTATTCCTCTACTATGTGTAAATGTTTATGGACACACAAGAACTTGCATCCTGTTGCCACTGGGCTCTGGTTAAACAAATCAGCACCGACAGTGGCACTGGAGAGAAACTGCACAGAATGTATTAGATAACAAAGCTCTGAGCGGTGTAAATATCTTGCATATACAAACGCAAACTGAATTCCAATAAGGATCCAGTTCACAGTTCACAGTGCCGCAAATGAAATGAATGAAATGAAAGCAGCATGCTGAGTTCCTCTGGAATGTATTACTAAATATGGTTTGCTCATTCACACTACGTCCTTGTATGAGTTTTAGATAATACATCAATGCTTAGGGGAGCAGCACTACAGTTCTGTGTCGCTGTGCTGTGGGGTGGGGTGGGGTGGGGTGTTGAGGGGGGTGTACCTTGCAAATAGAATCTCAGAAGTGGATAATGAGAACCAAACTGGGAGGCAAAGATACAAGGGAATCCTATTGATTTTTGAACATGTGGTGACATTTTCAGGTTTAACCCTGTTTAAATTGCTTTAAAACAACACCTAATAGATGAGGTGAAGGCACTTAACATGCACCAAGCTCTCTTGAATTGTGGTATTTGAATTTTAGGTAGGAGGATGGATAAAATTTTCACATCTAGTGCAGTACTCTGCGCTGGCAGAGCTGAGTTCTTCTTATCTCTTATTAAAAGGCCCTATTGTTTCCTGTCTCTGTCTCTGCCCCCTCAGCACTGTGAAGAGAACGAGCTCGTCGGAGCACGTGGGCACGCAGGGCCGCAAAGAGAGCGCGGGCGACGCCAGGGGAAACCGAACGCGCGCCGGCTCCACCGGGAGCAACTCCAGCGGCAAGAAAGCTAGCGAGAGGTGAGTGATACCGCTGAACCGTGACAAATCCTCAGTGCTTACTATGCACCTCACACACATGTACGAGACACATACACACACAGACACACTTAAAGAAATGCACATAAATACACATTTATATGGTAGAAACATATACACACATATACAGTACACACACACACACACTTAAAGAAATGCATGTAAATACACATTTTTTAAACAATCTCACATACATACAGTATATTAAAACAATATCACATAGCTATGCTCACTAAATGAGGCTTCTCGGCCCTGCTGTGGGTGTGAAACAGGCTTCTCCTGAGTTGAAAATCATGGGGTGGAATGAGGTGGAAACAGTCATGTGAAATGAAACATGGCCGTGGCTGGCTTGTGTGCTGGTATTGTGTTCATGTCTGAAATGAAACACTTGTAGGAAGAAAAAAACTGTAATGCTGCACTTGGTGTGTGTGTGTGTGTGTGTGTGTGCGTGCATTGTACGAGACCCGCCTCCCCTCAACGGACTCATTCTGACCCCCTATTTTCCACTCCCTCTGCAGCAAATTGAAGGAGCCAGTGTTCAACGCAGGTAAGATTGAGGCATCCTGCTGTCTGTCTGATGTGAAAAGCCACTGCTCTGAGTTACTATCAGCTCGTATTACCCTTACTATGACCATTGCACATAAGAGGGATCATTTAAAATAGACACGACACAACAGCTTAAAAGGAGAGTAATGCACTTCTGCTGTGTTACATTTTACACTGTATTTACTCATCCAATATTTAATGTTAGAATTAAAATGAATAAGCAAGTTTGATGGAGCACACAATACACAATACATGCACACCCAATCAACCCGCACCACACATACACACACACACACACACACACACACACACACAGAAAATATATTTTGATAGGATTTTTTATTAAGATGTCTACATCCATCCAGTTGTTGGAACCATTGAGGTCTGAATTATCATTAATAGAAATGTCTAAAGAAGATCACCTAATAATAATGGGGGGCTTGCTCATTTGAGGGTAATGGGCTGATGAAGTCACTGCTGTCGCATGTTGGTTCATGTGCTGTGATGTGCTGTGTTACAACAATAATGTCACAGATTCAGCTGTTTGCATTGTCATACAAGTCACTACACCAACACTCTGTGAATCCTTCCTCCTGCTCACTTCCTCATTCATTTCCATCCTTTTTTTCCCATCATGCACTTTCTTTTCCCATCCCAGTTGTTAACCTTTTATCACGAGCCATCTTCTCCACACTAATTAACATTTACTCTGATTCGTTCCCATGTTAACTGTATTGATTAGCGTTTAGGCTATCAGAGCTCTCAGCAGTATTGATTGATCTACTGCATGTTGGTGCGTTAGCTCTGGGGATGCCTGCTGGCTAGTTAGCTATCACAGGTTAATCGGGTGCTCAAGTCTCCCCATTTATGGGAGGCTGTAAGGGATTCCTGCAGATGGCTCCTTCTTGTGAGTGATGGAGACAGTAAAGATGTCCCGATTGGTCCAGCTGCCCTCTGGCTGCAATTAAAATGCCACAGAACACAGCGAAGAACAGACAGCTGTTAACCCCCATGGAATTAGAGTACCTCCGCGCCGTCGCTCTGAATATGCACATTTTAATATTGCATCTCATTCCAGGACACTCAGCATATTAATAGGTGTTTGACCCGCCAACAAAAAAGCCAATCTCATTATTTAATGGAGGAGAAATGGATGGATGCATATAATCATAATCTTGTGCCATTTTTGATTTATTATTAATGCACAGCGCAATGTCAACATCAGTTGGAATTCTGGGCATACACATGGATCTTGTCAACATCACAAAAAGGCGCCACATTTTCACAGCAATAGTTTTGAAAACTAAGACACTCTTCATGGGCAAATCCGTGATCAGGAAAAGCACTATAAGGTTATGTGTGTGTATGTGTGGGATGTGCAGTCTATTTATCTAAGTTATGAATATTTTCTTTTAATAAGACTTCCAAAAATGTGGGCTAGTAGACACAATAACATTCATGTATTGTCCAAATATTATTTTGACCTGATGCCTCTGGAAGCTTTCTCTCCTGCAAACAGTTCACTACACTACCACAAGCCCTCCTTGCTAAAAGTATGATGAAATAGTGTGAGAAATGTGTAAACTCGTAGCGCGACTAGCTTGTTGGCTGAAGGCAAATTTCTCTCCCAGCGTCTGTGTTCCTATCTCAGCATCCCAGAAGACTGTTGCAAACAGCACAGAACTTCTGTAGAATAATAAGTGGAGACTGGCATATAACAAATGCACTTCAAGATAATGCATCCACGTGACCTTTTAGCTAATTGAAACTGTTCTTTTCTGGCTTAATGTCACAAATTAATTTCCAGAACAAGATTAACATAAAATGTACTTATCAGAGCATTTTGTTTCCTATTGTGAAACATTATATATTAGCCCCACCATTTTAGTTGATAGATTTATACTTGTAATGTAATTATCTTCATAATTAAATTCACCAATCACTGAAAAAAATGACATAATTAAACACCTAAGTGTAGTAAATCTCTCAGGCTGACGTGTTTGGCCAATAAGCTCATAAAAAATAATTGTTTCCAATTTGGCAAGTCTGTTACAGCATGTACGTTCCTCTAGTGGTCAACTAAAATCCAACCGAATAAGAAAATAAACCTCTTATACACTGTAAAAAAAACAAAAACCTATGACAACTTAAAGATTCAGGGCAACTTGATGTTTAGAATGTTTTAGTAGTTTAGAATGTTCTTGTGTTGTGTAAACTCAAAAAAATTCTGTGCATCAAGTGGCCTTGAATTTATAAGACTTTATTCAGGAGCTATTTACTGCAACTGCAACGTCAGGAAAGCAGCCCCCTTGCCAGGTGAGGGAATGCACCTAGCTGGGCACAGCCCCTCAGGTTCCCCCCAGCCATAATGATCACGCCGGATGGCTGATTAATTGAAATTATCATCGCAAAGCCATCTTTTTCCCTGTTAAGTGAATTAGCCTGGTGCAAAATGAGTTGGAGGTGAGGACTGGTAATTAGGACTGGAGCTCACGGCAAGAGACACGCTGTCTCTCTCCTCCCCCACCAAACTGCTGTCGCCCCCCCCCCCCCCACACACACCCCTCCTCCTCCCCTGGGTGGGCTTGGGAAGTAGTGGGGCTAGGGTTGTAATTATGATTAGTGTGTGGGGGGTGGAGATGCTGATTGCTGGAACTTGATGATGAACAGCAGGATGGACAATCTCTCTCTCTCTCTCTCTCTCTCTCTCTCTCTCTCTCTCTCTCTCTCTCTCTCTCTCTCTCCCTCTCTTTCTATCTTGCTGTTTCCCCCCTTTCTCCCTTTCCACCTTCTCTCTCCTGTGGACTCATATGGTTTTGTCTCTGTCTCTGTACATTTGTAAGGGATGCGGCGGGTGACCCACTGCAAAGGTAGGCCCAGCTCCCCTCTCCCCACCTCTCCCCTGACTCACCCTCTCAGCATCCAGCAGCTCTCAGGCCAAAGGCTGCCTCACGGCGTCCTGCAATCAATTACATGGATCTGTGGAAAGCCACGCTCACGGTGAACGTTTTAGTAAATTAGGCCAACAGGGACACCAGCAGGTGAGGTGTGGTTAATCACTATTAATAAAAGATGAGAAAAAAAGAGGACTAAGCAAAGAAAAAATAGAGATTAAAAAAAATCCGGTGCTGGTTGTTCTGCGTTCCTTATGAGTCAATGAGGCCAGAGTTAGTCACCCAAAGTGCCACGGACACGTCAGAGCACAGCAGAGGGCTTGAGCCAGCACCGATACAGTCCATCCCAGACTCTGAGTCACACCCTGTCCTTGGCCTTAGAGTCCCCAGCCGCTGATGCTTGAGATGGAGTGGCCCTTCAGGGAAGAGATGGGTCTCTCTGGGGGAGGCTTTGGTTTGGTTGGATGTGTGTGTTAGCTGTAGTCTCAACCCTCTCCACCCCTAGTCGAACACACAGATGAAAAATACACACCGTGTGCAGTGGACTAACAAGCACATTTCTCCTTTAACTGCTCCACCTCTTTACGAACACACTCACACACACGCACGCACGCACACACACACACACCAGGCGCTAACTGGCCCATGCCTTGGGTTTGGATTGCAGTGATTTGCCACTCTGCTCTTTAACCAGTGTGAGTGATTGCCACCTTTACAGCAAAGAGTTTGTGTTCACAACCCCATAGCACTTATTGGATCTCTCTATTTCTCTCTCTCTCTCTCTCTCTCTCTCTCTCTCTCTCTCTCTCTCTCTCTCTCGGTCTATCTATCTATCTATCTTTCTCTGTGTCCCTGTCACCATGGGAACTCACCCTGACTCCTGACATTTTCCCTCTGACTCCTGGGAGTTATTGACTTCCAGAGCCGAGCAGCACAAATGCCAAACATTTGTTTTGGGCACATGCTTTAGTGTAAAGGGGATTTCTGGTTTGTTTTTACCAGTAAACTACTGTACAGTTTGACTGCTCAGCCCCCAAGCATGTGCAGTAGGCTGCTACTGTTGCTGCCACTCCTCTCTCTCTCTCTCTCTCTCTCTCTCTCTCTCTCTCTCTCTCTTCCCACCGTGGCTGTTGAATGGCTTGCATTTGACACATCATGTGAACAATAAAATGTCTGTTTGTGTCATACTGAATATGCAAAATGGATGAAGACCAACAGATTTGAAAAAATTACATCTGTCCCAACTGCACATAAAGTTTATACTCCCACACAAGCTACCAAATGATGCATTAAGCTACACATTAAGCTAGGCTGCTTGTAAATGTAGATGTTCTGTAGGTGTCCTGTGTTACCAGGCTAGAGTGAGTCCTCCTCAGTACTTAGAACTCAAAGTCCCATAATCCTCCTCTGCCCCTATCCAGTTTCCCCAGACCAGTGATGCAACCCTGTGCCAATCCTGTGTCTCGTGCTCCCCGTGGTGGCGTAACAACACATACAGATATTTCTGACAGAAATGGCATCTGACCAATGTCTACCGTTATATGCCCCCCTCCTTCTCCTTCTGCCCGCCTCTTCTCTCTTCTCATTGGCCCCTTCCTTCCAAACCTCACCACTTGACCTTAGTAACCGTGCAGATCTATCTCAACCCGTCAAAAAGGATTGGATCAACTGAGGCGCCTAAGTCCTCGGCTACCGCCACAACCACGGTCACTGGGCGCGCTGCTAGCGCCTCGCTGGACGCTACCAAGGGCTCGTCTGACAAGGCGTCCAGGACTGGAGGCAGGAAGGCCCCGCCGTTCAGTCTGCCCCTCCGAAAGTGTCCCAGCCAGACCTCCTATTCGCCCCTAGACACCCCCAGTTACCGGAGCCCAATCAAGTCCCCTAGCCAGTACTTCCAGATATGTTACTAAGAACATAGATGTCATTCTGATTCGATAGTTTACAATAATGTTGGTAGGAATTGTGGAGGAATTTCTGTTAATTTTTTTTTTTTCTTTTCTTATTTTTTAAATGTCTGTCACTCCATAACTGTATGTTTTTTTTGTGAATGTCTCTGTACGTGTGTGTGTTTGTGAGAGAGAGAGTTTGGGTCAGACATACAGTTTGCATCTTTTCTGTTTGTGTTTTGTTGTGTATTACTTTTGTTCACGTCCACAAAAGCTTTCCTTCTATCTGTCCTGTCTATACATAACATGAGCTTTCCTCTGTCTCTATCTGTCAGATACATATGACAGCCAAACTAACAGCAATTGCTTGCCGTTTCATGTTTCGCCCTCTCATCATATTTCCTGGAATGTCTGTGTGAAATCCCTAATAAAGTGACCCCAAACGGGTTGTGAGCTCACTAAATGGACCTTTGCTTTTATTTGAGCGTTCTTCCTTTTAGCACACACGCTTTTGTTCTTACCATCTCATGCATGAGCCCAGCACTTGAAGCCCCATAACATCCCCAGAGCCTGAGAGGAAAGGCTAATTATCTCCGCCCCTCTCTCTCTACCTGTCGGCTTCAATCTTCCATTCATGTGTTTGTTTCTTTACCTCCGCCCCTCTATCCATCTGTCTCTCTCTCTCTCTCTCTCTCTCTCTTTCTGTCTTTCTCTAATGCATGCCTTTTTCCCTACCTTCCTCCATCTCAATAACAATATTACCACACCAGCAACTCTGTCACAGAAGCATACACACACACACACAAACAAACACACACACACACGCAGGCACACACACACACACACACACACACACACAGGCAGCCTGTGGAGGCTGTCGCCTGAATCTGTGTGTTGCCTGTTTTGTAGAGGAAGGGTATGTCAAAATGTATTTGAAGGGTCGGCCCATCACCATGTACATGCCCAGAGACCTGGTGGACTCCTACTCGCTGGAAGCCAAGGCTGAGCTGCCGCCCAGGAAGCTGAAGCTGGATTGGGTGTATCCTTTTCCCCCTGCTGCCTGTGTCAAGTCACTGCACATCAGCGGCCTCATGGGACCTCCAAGTCTCGTCATTGGCTTCCAGCTTTTGCATGTCATGCTAGAAAAATTACGGTCAATCACTCTGAAAATCTACATAATCCAATATATTTATATCCAATACATAAGTACACATAAGTAGATAAAAATAATATTTTACGTTTATTTGTAAGACGATACTGAATTTAAATATGCACTCTTATTTTGGAAAGAAATATGTAAGTATTAACATTTTTTAATTGAGATAAATCATTTGTCTTTAACTGGGAAATAGATACAAAATTTTTACAGAAACCTTGAGGATAATGAGATATAAACGAGGGTTGTGTTCACCTCTCTGGCTTAGTGGGTTAATGCCAGAGATGTGGTTGGGAAGCATCTTGTCTTGTGACTCAAAGCCGTGAACACATTCTGTGTGTGTGTGTGTGTGTGTCTTCGTCACAGTTTGGAGGTCGAACAGCCCCCCCGAGGGATTCTTCTCATGCCCTTTGCCTCACCATCCTCCTCTTATTCCATCTTCCTCCTCCTCCTCCTCCTCCTCTCCCAGTTCAGATGATGTATATTACATACAAGCACATACAGGGGCAGTAGCAGAGGCCATGGCTGAATAGCTGCTTTGGCAAGCACGTTCTCCCTGCATGCATTTCACCACAGCTCCCAGCAGCGCATGGGGAAGGCAGACAGGCTTATCCAGTTAAGGGAGGTGGACATGGGAGGAGATCAGGTGCCCGTCACTCACAGAGGCAGAACACATGGCGGAGAGGGAGGAAGAGGAGGATGTAGAGTCTGTCCTCTTCTGGCCACATCAGGCAACACATGAAAATAAAGGGATGATTGGGCAAAATGTGTGTGTGTGTGTGTGCACATGTATGTGTGTCTGTAGCACATTATGTGTTTGTGAGTGTGTGTGCATGTGCACATATTTGCAGGTGTGCATGTGTACTTGTGTTTGTGCGTCTCTCTATAGCACTGTGTGTGTGTGTGTGTGTATGTGTGTGTGAGTGTGTGTGTGTGTGTGTGTGCCTGTCAGTCTGTATGTGTGTGAGTCTGTGTGTGCGCATATTTGCAGGTGTGCATGTGTTACGTGTGTCTGTGTGTCTCTCTGCACCTCTGTGTTTGTGTTTGTTGTATAGATTTATCTCAGCCTGTCTGTCTGTATGTGTGTGAGTGTGTGAGTGCATGTGTGTATTTCTGGGGAAACACAAAAGGTAATATTTGGCCTGGCACAGAGGCACAGGGGTAGAGATGTGTAGAGCCTTTGCTTATTAGGGAACCCAGTGTTCAGCCAAAGAGCACATGTCTTAGGCTCCCAGAGATGAGCGAACCGGCAGCATCCAAATACTAAAAAGCAACAAAGAATAAAACACTCCTGACCTTTACTCCAACAGGGACACAGAAGAGGAGAGGAGAGAGGGAACACAAGAGAATGAGACGGAGAGGCTAAAAAAGAGTGTGGGAGGAGAGAGAGTGTGAGAGGAGGATGAAAAAGAAGTTATTGGAAAGAAAATGTGGATGCAATTGGCCCTTAGTGTTTTGTGATTGATGCAGACTGTAAAACAGTTAAGATACTAGGGTAAATGATCCCCCCCCCCCCCCCAAAAAAAAAAAAAAAAACTTTATAAAATGAAATTATTTCCACAATGACATCTGTTTCACCTGTGGACGTGTTTGTGTGGACTGGGCCAAGTGGGAAAAGAGTCGATTTATGTGAAGAAAATGACAAAACAATCTAATGAAATCAATCACCATTAGACAGATATTGTATTACATTTACATTTATGCATTTAGCAGACACTTTTATCCAAAGTGACCTACAGTACAAAGGAGGATATTAAAAAAGCTACATAGAAGAAACCTTAAAGAGCATAGCATAGCACTGTATGTTCAGCTGTATGAGGGCCGTTGGCTCTCTCCGGTCCTTCGGAGTCCTGGTGGTTGTGTCTCTTAACTCTCCACTGGGCAGCTACGGCTACCGAGGGCGGGACTGCCGCTCTAACCTGTACCTGCTGCCCACGGGCGAGACGGTCTACTTCATCGCCTCCGTGGTGGTGCTCTACAACGTGGACGAGCAGCTGCAGAGACACTACACCGGTCACACGGACGACATCAAGTGGTAAGACACAGACACACACGTCCTCGTGGTGCCCGCAGCCTGCAGCTGCATGGCAACGTGTCTGACGTGTTCGCCAGCGGTCAACCCATGCAGAATTCTTAAAGTGGATCAGATCGCATTAGCAGGATGTACTGAAGTAATCCATTGTACATTTGCTCGTCAATGTCCTTAAGTGAGAAAAGTGAAGCTGGTGGAAATGAGTTGGAATGTGTTTTTCTTCATAGGGATACGGAACTAACATTAGATTTAGGTTTTGTACCCAAGATAGTCTATCCCAAGGGGCTGATTTGTTGATTTGTTTACTCTTATCCAATAGCAAATCCTTCTCCTGCTATTATAAAGATTGTCATATGAGCAACTGTGTTTCGCTTATTCATAATTGCTTAAGCAAATCAGATTGCATAACTTAATTTTGTTGTACTCAAACAACAGGTCATTGATTACAACCATGACTGCATGTTCAACATATTCAAGAACTGGTGTTGACACAGTTGCAATCAAGATGGTTTGCACTGGAAATAAAACTATTATTTTTGTGTGTGTGTACATGCCCTAGCACATTGCTACTAGACAGTATTATAGCCACACACACACACAGTAAGTGTGTTAATACACTTTCAGCTCTAAACCAGCATCACTAGTTTATATTCCTTACAGATGTTAGCTTGTGTTTAGTCCTAAATATACATGAGAGCACGCCGGTAAATAAATACTATTTATGAATTCTCTCCATCACACAAACATCCTGCATGCATAAGTAATAACTCCCCGGGTTGTCAGGGTTTCAAGCAGGTATTCAAATGATTCTGACCTGTAAGAAAAATTCGGGGACAAGGGCATAGAGTTGAATAATTGAATTTGTGCAATTTACTGCAGTCATTTTTTATTGTATGACATATTTTGCAATCATTTGAACATGGTCTTCACACACACACTCTCTCCCTTTCTTCTATCTTTGCACACACACACATTCACACACACACACACACACACACACATACACACACCAATACAAACACATACACACAGGCACACACCTCCCTGTTAGGTATTCCTACACATAACCCTCCAACTAACCTCGTTTAATGAGAGTAGTAGAGCAAACCCTCTGGCTGGTTGCCAATGCCCCCCACCCACCCACCCACCCCCTCACCCCTTCTCTCGCCACCCTGCGGCACCCAGACAGGTAATTATCTCCAGACGAGCGTGGCGACCTCGGCCGTAATGAGGTGCTCTGCTAATGGACAGGCAACGGGTAGCATAGACAGAGCTGGGCTACCCTCTACCTGTGCCTGCCCTTAGCCTGCTGGGCCAGTCAGTCAATGATGAGCTTTGGTCCAATGAATGCACACACACACACACTCAGACACACACACACACAGACAGACAGACACACACGCACACACCACTCCCAAACTGTCCATCACCTGGTCAAGGTGGTGCTCCATCAAAGAGGCAGGCAGGCTCTTGGCAGTGCGAGTTCACTCACTGTCAGGGGAAGTGAAGGATAGCTGTGAGAAGTTTAGAAAGGGAGAGAGTAAAAGAGATAGAGAGAGAGAGAGGGAGGGAGGGTGGTGAGGTTAGTGGAGGGAGGACACGCTTTAAAGAGGCTGTCTTAAAATTAGAACATTCAGAAAGGAGGTTATGTTGCGCCGTAGCTTCGATTTATACTTAGCTGTGGGAAGTGTGTTTCTTCTGCCAAGCAAAGTTGGACAGCAGGGAGACACTGTAAACACAGTGTTGTATTTTCTTTACAGCTGTAAAAGTGTTTTGATAGTAAGGCATGTGTCTGAAGGAATTCATCTGAAAAGAGGACAACCAAACCTCTCCCTTTATCTTTGTCTCTCTCAACAGCCTGGCTGTCCATCCTGATAAAATCACCATAGCGACAGGTCAAGTGGCTGGCACCTCTTCAGATGGAAAAGTAAGGGTCTTGCTATCTCTCTCCAACACACAATAGACACTCTTTCAAAAGTAAAAAGAGCTTACTCTACAACAAAGCCACACTGGCACCAAGAACAGAAACTTTTTTTTTCCCCAAACACAGTACAAAAAAGTAAAATTACTTTGGTTTAGGTGGAGTCAATGACATCTTTATTTTGTATTTATCATATAATAATTTGTGTTTAGTTTGTGTTATTGTGTATTTAAGTGTGAGTCTATGAGGAGGTATTGAATGCTTGTGTATTTAAGTGTGAGTCTATGAGGAGGTATTGAATGCTTGTGTATTTAAGTGTGAGTCTATGAGGAGGTACTGAACTGTGTCCTGTCTCTAAATGCTTGTGTGTTGTGACAGCAGCTGGCTCCTCATGTTCGGATTTGGGACTCTGTGAGTCTGAACACCCTTCATGTGCTGGGCACTGGATTTTTTGACCGAGCCCTTGTCTGTCTGGCCTTCTCAAAATCGGTAGGCCTGGTTGTTATTATTTGATTCAGTTAACTGTGTCCCTAGTGTTTGAATAGAATACAGCTCTGGTTTGAGTATTACAGCCCCGTGTTGTCTTTCGAGACCAGTTTTCTCACAATGTATTCAGAAGGCAGAAAGCTAGCCGATCAAGGGCGAATGCCTACAATTTCATACAAAAAATAAAATCTCGCTATCTCCTGCAGCATCTCATAGAGAACCTTTAATACCACTATGAATCCTTTGTGAAAATTAGTAGTCTATCCATGTATCACATTTTTGCTTATAATCTTATGGCCACACAAAATGTCCATTTCAAAGGTAAATGTGGTGTCTGTTGTGATTATATCATCAGAATGGAGGAAGCACACTATGTGTGGTGGATGACTCGAACGATCACGTCCTGTCTGTGTGGGACTGGCAGAGAGAGGAGCGTCTGGCTGAGGTCAAGGTGAGCGCTCGTCTGGATACTTTACCATGCCACTGGACTATAAAATATGTATGATCTTTTGTTGTATATATATATGTAATAATTGTATTTGTTATATGCAATAACATGTGGGAAATTTAAAAAAATAGGTCCATGATCATACCATGATCATACTGGGGAATTTCCCATAGGCTCTGTAATATAGGGGTGTATTGTAGTGAGTGTCACCTGCATTCCTGTGACCAGTGCTAATAAGTAGCCTCCAGTCCAGTGCATGCTGTGATGGTGTTTGTTTTTTGGCATCTCTCTTCCTCCCTCATTTATTCCTTCCTCCCCCTCCTCTTCCTCCCCCTCTTCCTCCTCCTCTTCGGCGGCGGCCCCTGCAGTGCTCCAATGAATCTGTGTTTGCAGCAGATTTCCACCCCACAGACACTAACATCATTGTGACCTGTGGAAAATCCCATCTGTATTTCTGGACGCTGGAGAGGGGGGTACTCGTCAAAAAGCAAGGACTGTTTGAGGTGGGCACTGAAAATCTAGATTGCATCTACCACACTGTACAAAACAAAAAGCTATGACAACTTAAAAAACTCAAGGCAACTTGATGCACAGAATTTTTGAGTTTACACAACACAAAAACTGACAAATTCAATTCAATTCAATTCAATTTTATTTATATAGCGCATTTTTACAAAAGGCATGTCACAAAGCGCTTAACACAAGAGGCCCAATGAGCAACAGGGGCAAGGCAAAACTCCCTCGCAGCGTTTTTTGTTTTTACTTGTTATGGTAGAGGAAGAAACCTTGGGCAGTTCCGACGGCTCAAGGGGCTAACCCAACTGCCTAGGGCAGGTTTTCAGTCTCTTAGATGGTGAGTAGTCCACTATTATTCCATTAGATACATATTACAAGAAAATTTTGGTAAATAAAGTACAGTAAAAATTCTTGTCTTTTTAAAACCTAGAAATGTTAGTTTTTGTGTTGTGTAAACGCAAAAATCCTGTGCATCATGTTGTCTTGCATATTTCTGTTGTCATAGCTTTTTGTTTTTTACAGTGCACGTACATTAATGTAATATTGCTTTAGCAGTGCCCTAGTAACAATGCTACAGCTTTCCCCCTTAAAAACTGGAATTAGATAATTGGTAGATACTGTAGATCATTGGAGCCTAAGATCCTACCAAAGTCAATTACTGAAACAGTCGAGACATATTGTATATTGTATGTCTTAATGAATCTGGATTGGATTGATAATGTGTATTGATTTGTATTGCTGCATAAAAAAAGTAAATATGAAATGTTTGTGTTTCTTGCAGAAACAAGAGAAGCCCAAGTTTGTCTTGTGTGTGACTTTTTCAGAAAATGGTGACGCCATTACTGGAGACTCCAGTGGAAATATACTAGTATGGGGGAAAGGTAAAACAGAACTTGGTGTGACAGAAGGAACAAATATAAGAGAGAAAGGGTGGTCAGAGAGAGAGAGAGAGAGAGAGAGAGAGAATAGGAGAAACAGAGGGTAAAACATTGCTGTAATTTTGTGTTAAAGTGTTAAGAGTTAAGTTAAAGTGTTAAGAGCAGTTAGAGTGTAAGGTGAGAAAATAAAAAGGATTCATCCACAGTTTTGTGAGCTAGTGTCACATCTTACATTTTCTATTACCGTTTTGTATACAGTATTTTGAACAGTACATCAACACAGACAGAGATCTCTGTTTCACACAACACAGTAACAGTATCCACAGTTGTGTTGACTCGTGACACTGATGCCCATGGCTCTACTCTCCACACACTCATCAAAGAGCTCTTTTCAGCAAGTCAGGGGGATCAGAGCAGGGTCACGGTGTGTGAGCACCGGGTGTATGTGCATGTATATTTTGCACTGCAGTGTGAGTTTGTGTGTGTGTGTGTGTTTGTGTTTGTGAGTTTGAGTGTGTGTGTGTGTGTGTGTGTGTGCGTGTGTGTGTGTGTGTGTGTGTTTGTGTTTGTGAGTTTGAGTGTGTGTGTGTGTGTGTGTGTGTTTGTGAGTTTGAGTGTGTGTGTGTGTGTGTGTGTGTGTGTGTGTGTGTGTGGTGTGTGTGTGTGTGTAAGAGAAAGAGAGCCTTCTGCTGTTTTTGTTATTGCAAGTGAGACTGAGAGATGAAGCTGCATTAAAGAATGCATGAATACATGGGAGTCTGTGTGTGTGTGTGTGTGTGTGTGTGAGAGAGGAAAAAAGGGAGTGAGTGAGTGTGTGTGTGTGTGTGTGTGTGCGTGCATGTGGGTGTCTGAGAAAGAGAGAAAACAGTGTTTATGAGTGTGTGTGTGCATGCATGTGTGTGAATAT
>JAGFZM010001108.1:418782-430588 GCA_017657215.1 Limnothrissa miodon
TGTGTGTGTGTGTGTGTGTGTGTGTGTGTGTGTGTGTGTGTGTGTGTGTGTGTTGGGTTAAAATTATTAGACTAACCAGGTATTTGATCTTCTTTGCAAACAGGATGCTGTCCAGTCCTCTGCATTCCACCCATCTGGTTTTGTGGTTGCCATAGGAACGCAGACTGGCAGGTAAGAGGGGGGATTCGTTTTTTTTTTTTTTTTATCCCTTGCATTCGTTGATAGGATCCCGTCTAAATGGTAATGGCAGCTGCAGAATGGGAAACTCACTAAATTACCTGTCATATGGTAATGAAAATAAAAATGTGCATCATAATTGTGAAAGTGTCATAGAATGACCATGACTTGTAGTAAAAGGATTCTGTCAGTGGTATCATTTCTTCTATATCATTATGTAAAAAAAGCATAGAATCCACACTGTACGTGTTTTCCTTGTTTTAACCTAACTGCTCATAAAAAGAAGCTAAATGATTTTCCTCTGGGATCCCACGTGCACAGAAGCCCATAAACTGGCAGATGTCCCTTTTATTGTGTTTGTGGCTTTATGCGCCATGAGGGAAAAAGAGACGGAGAGAAAGTAGCGCTCTGTGATGGGCCCTTTTCAGTGATAAATAACCCATTTCACAGATGGCTTGTTCTGGACACTGAGACCAAGGATCTGGTGACGGTTCACACAGACGGGAACGAGCAGCTGTCTGTAATGCGATTTTCACCTGGTAAGGAACCAGAGTCCCTCTCAAGAGGATTTCATTCATAGCATTTCATTTCACTCCTCAACATACATCGTGTTAAGAGTAAGACTAGTAGTAAATTAAAAGTGCCTTTAATAAAGAACATTTTGGTCAATAAGAGGGTAAATAGACAAACAATGAATGAATGAATGAAAGAATGAATGAATGAATGGATGAATGAATGAGTGAATGAAAAAGAAACCTCGCAATGTTTGGATGTTTATTTATTCCCACTTCACATTCCGCGATCATTTATCTCCACCTGCTGTTTTCAGATGGTAATTTCCTGGCCATCGGATCACATGACAACTACATCTACATCTATGCTGTTTCTGAGAATGGAAAGAAGTACAGCCGTGTTGGGAAGTGCTCGGTGAGTTTTGCTCTGTCACACAAATACAGAGTAGTCCTATAAAGCATCATATATTCAAATATTTCTAATCAGATTCACAATGTTAGCTCTTGCATAGTGTTTCCTCAAGTTGATTAGTCATGTCTTAACATCATATCTCACACAGTAACTCTCTCTCTCTCTCTCTCTCTTTCTCTCTCTCTCTCTCTCTCTCTCTCTCTCAGGGTCACTCAAGCTTCATCACACACCTGGATTGGTCAGTGGACTCCCAGTTCCTTGTCTCCAACTCAGGGGACTACGAGATTCTATACTGTAAGCGCACACACGCACGCATGCACACACACACACGCACGCGCATGCACACAGACACACACACACGCACACACACACACACACCATTTTTTCCTTTACAATGTCTCATATAAGTATGAGAGATTAACTCACATAGACGGTCCCTAATTCGACGGCTCTTATTTGTCCTCACCGCTGCAGGGATTCCATCTGTTTGCAAGCAGTTAGTGAACATGGAGACCAACCGTGACATCCCCTGGGCCTCATACACATGCACACTGGGCTTCCACGTCTTTGGTGAGACTGCCACTGTACCTGCCCACTGAGACTGCCACTGTACCTGCCCACTGAGACTGCCAACGGCACACAGCTTGTGTTTGGAATGGAGCTGTTAAAATAAGGGATCAACTGACAAATGACTCTGATCTTAAACATAACCTTATATATTTATTAATAGTTTATTACAGACTCAAAGTTCCATACAAAATAAATATAGAAAAGAACATACATAGACACAACAGACATAGAAGTACAAAAACAAAGAATAGAGTTGTAATAGCGTGTTTAATATTGTAAATGTAAAAATACAAATATATAAGAAAATCTTGAAAAGAGATATGACTTGGTGGATGTTGTTGATATATCAGACTGGTATGCTCTCACTGTCTGTCTCTTTGTCTCTGTCTCATGATCTGTCTGTCTGTCTGTCTCTTTGTCTCATGATCTGTCTGTCTGTCTGTCTGTCTGTGGCAGGACTCTGGCCTGAGGGTTCGGACGGCACAGACATCAATGCTGTGTGTAGGTCTCATGAGGGCAGGCTTCTGGTTACGGGGGATGACTTTGGGAAAGTCCATCTCTTTGCCTTTCCTTGCTCACAGTTTCGAGTAAGTAGACTTCAAAGTCAAAGTCAGTTTTATTTGTCAATTTCCTCACATGTACTTGACATACAAAGGAATCGAAATTACGTTTCACACTTGTCCCATGCGTAGACGTTGACAACAATAAAGTGCAGTTGTACAACAAAATCAGTTGTAAACAATAAGTAATGTTAAGTAAAAAAAAGTGCAAGTAGGCTTCTTCAGTGATACAGCTCCTCTTGTTGATATGTCTCCGTAGCCCTCATATTACAAGGCCTTCTGCTCGTATGTGTTTTTGAAAGCTTTAGCCTATCTAATTAATTTGCTAATGTAATACTTATCACAATCACCTCCCTGGGTTTTGACCACCCTGTCTCTTCCCCTCTCTCATTAGGCACCAAGTCATGTCTACAGTGGACATAGCAGTCATGTGACCAACGTCACCTTCCTGTTTGACGACAGTCACCTGGTGTCTACTGGCGGGAAGGACATGAGCATCATGCAGTGGCGTGTAGTATAAGGCAGAGCCTCCCGTCAAACTGAGTGCACAAATAAGATGACCCTCTCCCAGAAGCATAGTGACGAAGGCCCCAGGACTTTACTAGACGTTTCCCCTGTGCATGGATCAGTGGAAGAGGACAGGGTAGGGGGAAAACAAAGACTTTTTTTTAAAGAAACCACTGGTGAATTATAATGGTTAAAACAGGCATTGTCTATCAAACGTTTTTTTTTCTTTTTTCTGTCATTTGGTTTCTATTGTTTGGATTTTACAACTCAGGAAACCCTAGCAGTTGGCAATGGACATGGGCCTACATGTCTCCTTGGCTTCCACAATGAAGGCTCCAGACTCTTTGCCAACACCCCACCTTGGGAAAACAAAGATCACTCCATAAGAACCAGTTTCTATGAGGTGCAACCAGCACACCTCTCTTTTGGTGAAACCACATCTGTTTGAATTAAATGTTACACATTGTAAACATAGTGCAAGCCCTGCCAGGGCCTTTGTAATTTTCAAAGATGTTTTGATTTCAAAGAACACTAGCTGTTTCAGGGGTTGGACACACCAAATATCCCAATGAAAGGGTGAAAATATGTTGTTTACTGTGATAGATAAAAAAAAGTGGTGAACAGTGCCACCACCTGGCTTCTTGAGAGATTGCAATATAGCCTGATATAGCCTGGTGATTGTCCCTCAGTCCCACGCCCAAATCTGCAGTGCACACATCATTCAGCTTCCTTTCTGCAAATAAATGCGTTCAATGACCAAGGATTAAACATAGATATCTGAATTCCTAATTCATAGAATCTTTTGTTTTCTTCCACTAAACTAGAGGTTGTTCTTTGTTAGTTTTCCAACTTCTGCACCCACAGCTGTAATTTAATTGCTTTTGGTTGAATAAAGCGCAGAGAGATGTCCTCTAATTTAAAAAATGCTTTATCATGAGGTAATTTGAACAAATTCTTTGTCCTATTGTTTTTGTAAATAGCTTTTATTTTATACAAACCCTTACACTGAAATTAATGTTCTTCCTGAATTTAACCACCCTTATGAACCATGTTTTGGCACCTTAGAATTACACCCCGCACACTTACTTGGACGAATGTCACTGCATATTTGCCCTTAAATTCTTAAATGTCTTAAATTATGGCAAAAAGAGGAAAGCATCACAAATGCACCCCCTACTGTATGAAGATGAGTGGTCTTGTGTGTGTGAGTAAGTGGACATATAAAGACTGCATTAACCACCCATGCGTGTGCAACTTACAATGGTTACTTTTTTCTGATATTGTTGTCTGATGATCTGTGAAAGCATGCATACTGTACATTTAGTTGTAGCTTTTCCATGACATCACCATCAGATTCACATCTTATTCACAAGCTGAGATGCACATATGATGGTGGAAGCTGTGGAAAGAGCTGTGGCAATGATAGGTCTTTTGAAAGACCCAAAGGATTGTGTAATGAAATAGATTATGCAAGGTTTTTCACTGGGAAACAGGCTTATAGGCATTTTGAATTTTATTAACTTAAGACTGATTTTTTGAAGCTTGACAGACAACATGGATGAAGAATGCACTACTAATGAACATTAACACAGTGGTTGTGTTTGACAGCAAAATAAAAAACCCATTAAAGCCATTCAACCTGATTCGAACTGTACGTGTTGTATTGCCAAACAATTTTGATGCACTTAGAAAGTATACATATAACGTTAGCTTACAGTCTTAAAACGCAAAATTGACCTCAGAGTAGCCTTCACAAAATAAAGACTAAAACCAAATGATTCTCTAAGGACCGTCCAACGTCGTATTTTGACTCCTGCTCTGCTACACACACACACACGCATACACTGAGAGAGCTTGGTTTGCGTAAGCATGTTCGTCACAAGTGGGCAGCACTGCGCCGAGGCGCATGCTGTAGTGTATTCATCATAAATCTCAACTGCACGAGAGAATATGGCCACTAAGAAACCGGTGTTAGCAGCAGTTTTTCTCTGTTAACGCAGACTTGATCATGGCTAACGGAACATGGAACTGAGAGATGCCAGATGTTGCGAGAAAAAGGCTAACATCAGATCATTTGAAAAGATCGAAAACATCCTAGAATCACTGCGTTGCCTTTCGGAGGAAGAAGAAGAAGCCACCGAGTGTCTTTCATTATAGCTTACAGATCTTGAATACCGCTGAAGGTGTGCTATTTGATGCAGTGCGTGCGCCAATCTGATACATTGATGAGAAGATAGCCTCGCGGCAAGAAACCGCTTTTGCGCCGATTTCATTCATTCGCCAATTCGAAGACGATAATGAGGTAGGCAAGCAAGCCAGCAGCGTAACGCCAAGGCTTGTGTTTACAATGACACACCACACCAAGAATCAAAATGTGATATTGTCTTAGGATAGGCAATTAGACATTAAAGTATCGGGAAGATCGTGCATTGTGTTTGGTCAGGATATGTATTCTAAAGGAAGGTTTTGGGTAGGAATATGTTAGATAAAAGATGAAAATAATAAAAATGCTTAGTCTTCTGCAGTTGCACGCTATGGGGGCGATTGTCTAACGACTCGAGAAAATCGGTCCATCAATAAAATCCAGTAACCTAACCCCTCTTTAGAAGCAGGATGTTAATAATATAGCGAACACAAGACTCTTTGATTACCTTCAACAGAGTCTACATATATATACCGCTATTTGGGCGACACTGCAAGGCCAAGGGTCGGGAAGGGAGGAGGAGGGATTGGGGGTCCTGAGGTGGGGAGTGCCATGTTGTCATGGGAACATGAGCACACAAATTGTTGTATTGTGAATGGGACTGATCTTGCTATGCAAGAAGTGCACACAGTCACAGACACACCTGAACTCAATAAGGTAGGCCTGTACCTTGTGCTGCCTCAGCGAAGAGCGCGTTTAGCCACTGTGCTTGAAAGGTAACCAAGGTGGAGGCTTTCTACAGTAGGTTTTCTCCATGACTTCGCTGTCTGCGTGTAAGAGTCAAAGTGTATTGAGACTCAGGTATGCGATGTCTTGCCCTGAGCCACAGTTACACAGCACATGATCTTTATGCATTTAATACTTAATGACCATGCCAATTTTAGATAAGCTTTAGATGACTTGTCTCACTCGTGGGCTTGACTTCAGTAAAAAAGACGTTGCGTTGTCACCCTAAGAATGCCTAGTGTCATTCCATTGCAGGCCTTTCTCAGAAACTGTTGGGTGGTGCCTGTCACGATGCATCCTGCTGAATCTGCAGAGCTTACGTTCCTGTTTATAATTATCCTTCCTCATGAAACCCTATCTCTCAAAGGCAAACCTCTGTCCCTATTTTCAATAGAAGAAACAATATCTTATTTGCACCATGATGATGCAGCATTCTAAAAGAATTGTTGTGTCTGTCTAGACTCTGAGAAAAAAAGTAACCCCCTGCCACTATTTAGACAGACTGTCTAATTCGGCACGCTTTTAAAAGTTCATCTGTTGGCGTCCTTTCACAAATGGAATACCGTGTTCTTCGTTTTCTTTTAATATGTGCTGACGGTCGGGGTTGTGGCTTTGAAGCAAGGCATGAGTTCGGCCTGGCTCCCCAGGTCCTTGCTCTTTCAATCGGGGCCAAAAGGAAGTCTTAAATTGTGAGGCCGGGCCTAGGTGACTCGTTCCATAGGAAACAGAGGAAGCCGTTCTCTGTTGAATGATTTATTCAAGCCACAGAGCTACGAGTTTGAGCTTCCCTTCCCTTCAATGTGGTCTATTTATAGAGGAGAGAGAGAGAGTGTGTGTGTGTGTGTGTGTGTGTGTGTGTGTGTGTCTCTGTGTGTGTGTGTGTGTGTGGAGGGGGGAGGTGAGAGTGAGAGTACGTGTGTGTATGTATCGGTGCAGAGGAATGAGGTGGGTTAGTGTGTTTGTGTGTGTGTGTATCTGTGGGGGTGGTATGGGTTTGGTGATTGTGTGAGTGTGCTTGTCTTTGGGGGGATGGTTGGGTGGGATGAGTGGCTATTTGTGATGGTATATGCACGCGGCTGTGTGTGAGTGTGTGTAGTGAGACATTAGTGGTGTCCACTAGGCTGAGATGATTCTTGCTCGAGCCTGGCGGGCAAGCCACTAACTTCCTCCCTCTCTCATTTATTCCCTCACATGGGGCCCGGTTGTTTCTCAGCGTCTCCTGTGATGAAGGATGCTTGAGAGTGCTCCTGTTTGCATGGTTCAACTGTCCTGAGAGTTGTCTGAGTGCCTGAGAGTCTCCTGGAGAAGGAGAAGGAACACTAATATGTGTTTGTCTTTATGTCTGCGTGCATGTTTGTCCGTGCAAACCACTTCTCTGTGTGTGTGTGTGTGTGTGTGTGTTATCTGTCATTCTGTATGTGCACGTGTGCCTCAGTATCCAGTCTTTACATCTTTACATCTTTATTTTAGGGATAACCCCTAAAATAGTCACAGGTGCAAATGAAGGAAAAAAAGCTCCCCCGCAGAGACATTGAAATGTAAAGTTAGGTTGGCTTGACCCGTGTGCTCACTGAATATATAAACATGTTTTAAACTAGAAGTTTAATGTTTTTTATTAGTAAATTAATAGCTTTTATCAATTCACTTGGCACATTCACATTCCCTGTAAATTTTCTAATTAGCCGATTGTTCCCATTAAAACAATGAGTTTGCAGCCATGAATATCTCATCATGGGTGATTAACCTGTCAGTTGGCTGCCAAACACATCTACCCCCTGTTTCACTTCCAAGTTTCCTGCTCATTTGAATGGACGGCGCTGATAGCACAACAGCTGCTGCTGCCTATATCCCCTTTGCCTGCTGCATTGTAAAAAAAACAGAAAGCTATGCCAATGTAAAAATTCAAGGCAACTTGATGCATAGAATTGTTGAGTTGACACAACACAAAAAACATTTTTAGGTTATTGAAACCTAATTAGATCTAATTCTGTGCAGCAAGTTGCCTTGAATTTTTAAATTGTCATAGCTTTTTGTTTTTCACAGTGTGGGACCGAGGGCCCTGAGTTTCTGTAGTTGATTGGTTTACAGACCAGGGGTGAACGGCGCATGCCGCGCTTTTACTGGCCTTCCTGTTGCAAAGCAGCTTATCGGTCTATGTTTACATCAGCCCGCCCCAGTCCGCTGCAGCTTGGAGGGAGTTGGGGATTTGTAGTCACAGATCCGGCTACTACACCTAGTGTCCTAAACAAGTGCACCTTAAATTGTACTGACTGAGACAGGGCTTGGTCTTTTCTTTTTATTCAGATAGTGTGGAAAGTAGCGTGTGTGTGTGTGTGTGTGTTTCTGTGTGTGTGTGCACATTGCATCTATTTTGCTCACAAGGCAAATGATCTTGCTGTAGTTCATGCGTGGGACACTGTTCATTGCCAGGACTGGAATTGAGGCCCAGTGTCATGCCTTCATCTAAGTGGCTGTTTGTTGCAGGGAGGTTCTGGTGTGCTGTCCCTGGAGGTCACAGAACCATATGTTCTGCAAGAGCATACTATTCTCTACTATATACACCCTGATAATCCTCTATGGATTCAATGAATGCAAGGGATCTTACGCCACTGTATGCCCTGTTGCCCCCAGCAAGCTGTTAGTATTTTTCACGTATATGTGTGTCTGTGTGTGTGTGTGTGTGTGTGTGTTCAAGCACTTTTTTTCCTGTGTGGTTGTATGGGTCTTTCTATATGGGTGCCTGTAGGCATATTTAAACAACGAGGATGCTTATGGTTACATGCACATGCATAGTAGGTGAACAAAAAAAGGTCATGTGCTGCGTGTATCTGTGCGTGTGTGTGTGTGTGTGTGTACTTCTTGTGAGGGTTACTCCTCCAAGGCAGAAGAGACCGCCCTCCAATCCTTTCAGTGGATAAGAATGGGATCTGAGTGGAATAAGGTGACTGGTCCAGCTTTGTCACATGTTCTCCACTCTTTCTCTCTCTCTCTCTCTCTCTCTCTCTCTCTCTCTCTCTTTCTCGCTGCTTTCCCTCACTCTTTCATCTGTGGTTGCTTCTCTTAGCGAGCTGTCAAGTTTTTTTCCTGCTATTCTCTCATGTCACTCAGATAGCTTCTAGAATGTGAGCTCTTTCACCCCCCCCCCTCTCCCTCCCCCCTTTCACGCCGAAGACGTTTGCCATGTTCTTTTGATGCGAGAGGCACGAGGATGCAAGAAGAGATGTGATCAGTGCCAGGTCTGCGCTGGCTCTCCGCTCGTCTCGTCAGAAAGTTCCAACGCTTTTTGGTGCGACGCTGCCAAGATCTGATTTCCCCTTTCTTCCTCGCTGTGTTTGAGCGCAAGCAGTTCCCAGCCATGTATTCTCTGGATGACTACGGGTAAGGAACCGGGGCTTTTGCATTCTGTGGTTTTGACGGCTCTGCGCTGCATTGTTTCTGTGCCTTTGGGGATCTGCCGGTGAAACTATGCGCCAGCAACCCACTGCTTTTAGTGCCGGTAGAGAGGAAGTTCAGTTCTCTCCCTCCCTTCCTCCCTCTCTCTCTCTCTCTCTCTCTACTTCTCTCTCACTCACTCTTACTCTCCATGCTCTCTTCTCTCAATTTATTTCCTTTTTTACACTTTCTAACTTTCTTGTGTGGTCTATCTTGCGAGCTCCTAGTTCACTGTTTCTCACACACAGTTGCTTCATGTCTTACTCTCTTATTTTGTCTCTGTCTTTCTCACACACTCTCTGACTCTTCTCTCTCTGATTTGCTTCTTGATTGTTTCTCTTTTTCTCTCTTGCTTCCTACCTCACTGTTTCTCACACACGTTATGTCATGCCATGTTATGACTTTCCCTCCCTCTCTCTCTCTATCTCTCTCTCTCTCTCTCTCTCTCTCTCTCTCTATCTATCTTGGTGTGTCTAAGCTAAGAAAGTCTGCCGCAGAATTCTGTGCTTTGTGCAGCCAGCTGTTCTCTCTGCGGAGTGAGCCAATTCATCTGCTCTTACTTGCTTTGTTGGAAGAGGGGCTTCAGATGAAACTCTGTCACTCTGGGCTCCACTTAAAAGGGAAGAAGTCGGAACAGAGGGGTGGAGGGGAGAGGGGCGTTTCTTGATTCCACAGAGGTGTTGGTGCTCAGGTGATGAAACACGAGTTGCAGTTAGACCAGTTAGACCTTAAAAGCGCTCACAAATGTTTTCGTTTGGACTGAATGGCCCATTGTGCTTCTTCGGAGCTGAGGCTTCATCGTTTGGCAGTCCAGTTTTGGCTTTGGCAAGAGCAAAGTGGAAAAAATCAGTTCTGTCAGTTAAGCAATAGAGGATGCAGAACAGCGAGTGAGAGAGAAAGAGGGAGGAAAAGAGAGAAAGAAAAGGAGAGGAAGTGAAGTAAAGGAAAAAGAGGGGCAAGGAGAGAGGGTGGATCATCAACGGGTCATTGATCCGCGCAAAGGTGTTTCCGAAAAAGGTAAAACGTTTTGTGAGCCGTGCGTCGGGAAGCTGTCGCCTCTCCTCAGGTTGAACGCTCCAGTGGTTGGTCCCTGCAGCTGCATCCGTGTGGCGTAACTGTGGCCCGGGAGAGGGGAGAGGGACCAGGCCAATTTGGGTAATACTCCTCCTTTCTGAGGCCTGGTGGGCCGCCAAAAAATACCACCAGCTGTGGCGCACTCTGGGAAAGGGTGACTTCCTTACCGCTGACCGAGGGTGTGGGCACAGATCCGCTGACTCCATAATGAATGTGTGTGTGTGTGCTCACGGATGTATGTGTGTGTGCATTTCAAAAAAAGTCTTTGCCTGGTATGTAATTTGTTCATATGCCTAAACGTTTGTGTGTCTGTGTGTATGTATGTGTGTGTGTGTGTGTGTGTTTCCACTGCCTGTAGCTGGCTATGTTTGTAACATAAGAAAGGCCAATGGTGGGAAATGGTCTTAGGCCCTCTGATGTTTGTGGCTCCTGATTTCATTCTGATGGAACAGCAGTTGCTGAGGACTACCACCATACGATCATGTGACATCATGTAAATCTCTTTCTCTCTCTCTTTCTATTCTTTGCTCTTTCTCATGGGTTTCTCTCTCCCCATTTTCTGCACAATTTTCTGTCCATATTTTTGTCTGCATTGCTGTCTGTTTATCGATTAGGTTCCATCCTTCTCTAAGTCCAGTCTTCTCACTTTTCCTCTGTTTTTTTCTTTCTCTCTAACACTCTCTCTATCAGCTTCCCTTTTCACCCCTCGCTGTTTGACCAGCTGTGATTCAGTGTGTCTGATAAGTGTTATTTCCCCAGTAGGCATCCCAATCTCTCTCTCTCTCTCTCTCTCTCTCTCTGTGTGGACCACATATACAAATGGAGTGGGTTTCCTTTAAGGATAAAGATTAGAGAGAATCCAGTTGGGGTGGGGGATGGGCTGTCACCATGTGTCCACCACACACACTTCTCAACGCCATGGAGATGAACAGCAGTACCTGTGTTCAGTATCCCTTTCTCTCCTTTCTTCCTTTCTTTTGGAAACATGTAAAGTGTTGTCCTTTACTCATTTATTATACGTTACACCAAGCTGAAAGGTATCTGCGACTGCACTCAATGTATGGATTTTTCCTCTTTCCATACAATGCCCGCAAGGAAATAAGACAACCTGGCGATCGATCAGGCTGGTACAGAGAGATCTGTGCTGTAGCTTCTTAGGTCATGTAAAGATATCTTTGTCATACTTCTCAAAATGGTTCTGTGGAGGTCAGATATAATGAAAGT
This sequence comes from Limnothrissa miodon, assembly GCA_017657215.1. Taxonomy (NCBI): domain Eukaryota; kingdom Metazoa; phylum Chordata; class Actinopteri; order Clupeiformes; family Clupeidae; genus Limnothrissa; species Limnothrissa miodon. The sequence goes on from JAGFZM010001108.1 coordinate 430,180, forward strand.
GGCTTTTATTAATGCCCCCTTTGTGGTGGATGCAATACCTTCAAAGGAGATAGAAAGGAGGATGTTAACTGTGTGTGTGTGTGTCACATATGGTATGTCTTTAGTGTGCTACAGGGACACAGGGATTCCTTGAGCAGTGAACTGATAATGTGTGTTAATTAAGAATGACATGAGCCTGGTGCCTCCCATGGCGCCATGACGCATGTCAACACAGGCGACCGTGTGTGTGTGTGTGTGTGTGTGTGTGTGTGTGTGTGTGTGTGCGTGTGTGCGTGTGTGTGTGTGCATGTGTGTGTGTAAATGACGGAGCGGCAGAGTAACTGAACATGTGAATGAGTGCATTAATGCGTGAGTGATTGTATAGAAACGCTTTAGATAATAGAGTTGAAAGAAGTGTAGTGTACGCACC
>JAGFZM010001108.1:431511-452692 GCA_017657215.1 Limnothrissa miodon
GTGTGTGTGTGTGTGTGTGTACATGTGGTGGCTGCCAAAAATGGTGACATGTTAGTAATTGGTTAAAGTTTTAATTTTAATACATACATGTTTTTTGTTATTCTGATTTGGATGAATTACTGCACATAGTCACACGGAGGAACGTTATTCCAAATCCAAATTTTGTCTACTATTTTTGGGAAAAATGTCCTAGATAGTTACAAGCTTTTAGCAAACCTTGCCTGAACTCTCACACCCAAAGCCCACACAAGAGCAGTCTCTATTTGTCAACTGCACATCTGAGAAGAGCACAGCTTCGGGCTAGTTTGTGCCTACCGGATGACTGCTTTCTTTATAACCACGTGCTGAGTGGCTTGTTTTTCTCCAACTATAAACCCTCACAGTAGACATCTTTCACCACATCTATTATGTAATTTTAGAAGCTCTTCATTGAGCTTCAGTATACCAACCAACTACCATATACAGCTTTTCACAACATCCATAATTTCCTATGTATTAACCTCAGTTTAGTAAACGTTATCTATTGAATCACAATCAGATCATGTGTTCATGACAATATAGAATGATGATAAGAGATGCAGTCTTGGGTGGGGTTGAAAAGAGATGCAATCCGTGTAGAGTTGTATTTAAATCTTATAATCTTAAGTTATAATCTGTTGTGTGGACGTATGCTGACCACATTGTAGTGTACTGCAATAGTAGGAATACTTTTCCCTCTAAATGAGTGTTTTTTTAGGTTATATCACAGATCCATAGGGAGAGCTTCTGTGGTGTTATAGACTGCAATCCTTCTCTCTTTTCATCTGTTCTTTCTCTCTTTCCCTCTCTCTTCTTTCCCTCCCTCCTTCCCTCACCCACTGTCTCTCTCATCCTCTCTCTCTCTCTCTCCATCTTTGGATGGAGCAGTGCTTCAGTAAAAGCAGAAACATCTAGCTAAGCCCATAAGCACATTCATTTGGAAGCAAGAAAATACCATTAGGGTCTCCCCATGCTCTCCAATGCACTTTGCACTCTCTCTTATCTTTCTTATCTTTTCTCTTGCTCCCCCCATCCCCCTTTATGGGTTTATTACGCGCCACTCCATCCATTTCTCAGTGGTTTAAATGGTAGAGGAGGGGTGGTGGGGGGGGGGTGTGGGTGTGGGGGGGGGGGGGGGGGGGGGGGGTTGGCAGTACGGTTCAGATGAAACCTCCAGCATGAAAGTTAAGTGCAGGTCCATGTGGTGCACAGGGATTGACTGGGCGGACAACCACATTTACGTGTGCAGGGATTGACGTGGCAGATTAAATTTTTATTATTGTGCTAATGGTGATGGATGCAGCTAGCACAATGGTGATTAGAAGAGATTCCATGTGCATTATCATTCTCTGTATCTTGGTGAGATAATGGCTTCAGTGTTAACTGATATTTTTTCTGCCATTGTGTAATTAAATTTTTGAAATGCATGGATTTGAAGGTGTTCGTGAGGCTAAGTGAGATGGCCAGAAAGAGAAATGTTGTAGTGAGAGAGGGAGAGAAAGAAAGAGAGAGAGATGGAGAGAGATCTAGTAGTGTGTAGTAGTGCATTAGTAGTAGTCATTTAGCCCAGTCGTTGAATGCTCTTCCCTCCTCAAATAAAGACAAACAGGCCTCAACCACACTGTGTTACGATTACACCCACCTCTCAGTCAGCCTGTAATCTGAGATTGCAGGCCTGCTAAATTAGAGCCTGGTTAATTTAGACTCTAGAGTAGAGGGAGTTAATGATCTTCCTGGAAGCCTTCTCCGTAATCCACCTCATGTTCCAACTCTCCCTCACTATCTCTTCTTTATTCTGACCCTAAACGATCACTGGACTAGAGACTTTACATTCAAAACGACAACAACAACAAAAAAACAACAACATTTGTCAATAATCTGTCTCCAATCTGAGCTGGCAGTGGCTATGTTCATAATAACAGGGCACGTTCAAAATACTACCCTCTTATCAGAGATCATACACCGCTTAAACCCAAAAAATGTGTGGCTAAGTTTAAATATATCTTCCTCCTTAAATGTGGGAGACCTTTTGTTGAGACCACATTATTGCACTTTTTTGGGGGTGTAGGCTGTTTTAGAGCGTTCGAGAAAAAAAAACTAAACACCCAGCTACACCTAAATGTCTGCACAAATGCTGTTTTTGTTCAGGCAGTAGAATGTACAGTAAGTATGCAGTATTGTGTAAAAACCTGAGTTATAGTTGGGGTACACATTGAGCAAATGTTTGATCCATTGTGCACAGGTAAAGCATTACAGGGGTCCTTCTCAAAGACTCTAATTAGAGCCCCGTATTGAGTCCAGCAGAACTTCACACAGCTCCCCATGAGTTAATGGGTGTCTGTCACAAAAAGGTCAAAATGGGACTTGGTTTTTGGCCCAGCCTTACCTATGTGTACTGTTTGTGTGTTTGTGTGCATGTGTGTGTTGGCGGGGGTGGTGGGTAGGTGTTGGGGGGGAGGGGGGGGGGTAGTGATGATGGCGAAGTGATGATGGCGAAGTTTCCTTTCCATTATTAAGAAATACGAGCAGATCTTGCATACAACCACATGGCTCCCACCTCTTACTTATTTATATTGCAGCCTACCAGTTCAGAGAATGAACGCCACAAATGGCTCATTGTAACAACAGACATTGCTGAGCTTAATTTCCCAGAGTAGGCTTTACTCTGGTCTACCTCATTTGGCTATATCAAAGAATAGATCTGCTTTGCTAAACCCACTTGACCAAAACAATCTGCTCTCTAAATACACCTGCAACCTGCTATTACCTTCAACATCATTAGCATTACCATTGTACGGCCACGGTACCTCTTGTTAATACACGTACATGCATGTGTGAAATACAAAGTATTTGGTGGTCAAGTTTCAAAATAAAAGAATAGCATAAAGTATATTTCATCACAGCAAGTAGCCTCATATCCCCTGCAACTACATAGAAGTGGGTGAAAGGGCCTTAGTTAACAAAATGTCCGCTAAGCAGCCCAGCCATGTGCTAATGTGGTCAGACACTGAGGTGAGGCTCGCTTGTTCACGGACATTCTACTGACCCCACCGCACCGCTGCAAACAATCAGACAGGAAAACAAAAGCTATTCCTGGTGTCACCCCATAATGCTACCACATAGCTATAGCTCAGTGAATGCTACACACTGTTTTCTCTTTCTCAATTTTGCCATAGCAACCCAGGCGCTGCCTGATGTCAGTGAATTGTATGCGACTGACTGCTACATGGAAGCCATTCATTTAGCCAGCTCTTTATTGGTCAATACCTTTAGACCAGGTCCCCTCCTCAACTCCTGTATTGTGTGTCAGGCTCAAATAGTTCGGTCTTCAGCCCTCCCCCCTACCCGCTCACCCTCAGTGCAAAAAAGCACTCAACTAATGGAGTTATAGCTGGGAGGTGGGGAAAGAGAAATAGAGTGACGGAGAGAGGGAGAGAGAAAGACAAATGGTGTTTCTGTCCTCCTTTAGAATTCATATTAAAAAAAAGATATCCATTTGCATTGAATGGATAGGCCCATACATATAGCCCGTGTTACTACAAATACAGACTCCTTCATCATGGTATTCAAAAAGCCGTCACTGGAGGCGACCATTACGTCAGCTTTGTTGGCTACTGAGGCAGCTCTCAAAAGTGATCTTAATGGATTCAGCCATGTTTTGTATTCTCTCTTCCATATGGGTGATCTCAGTGTGTGATGGATCAAACCCTCCACCCCTTACGGCTCCGGAGACTGATTTTACCGTTAGAAATGATTCATCTCAGGGGCGCCGTGGCTCAGTTGGCTAAGGGGCCATACCAAAGGTCCGGGGACCCGGGTTTTGACTTTTTTTTCCTGTCATTCTCTCCTGTCCACTCTCATTATAGGCAAAAAGCCCAAAAATATATCTAAAAAGGCATTGCCTAATTATGGAGCTGTCACATTAGTGCCAGCCTTGTCATAGGCCCTGTGTGCTTTGACTTGGGGCGTAGTGTTTCAAACACACATTGTGTCTGCAGCAGTTTTGTACTACCCAAGAGCTGAGCAGCTGTGACCTTTCCAGCCTTTAGCCTCACCAGGCTGGACCAAGGCCATTTATAGGTGTTAACCTCAATGCACTAGTTTAGTCAAGAGATGCAACCAGAGCACCAAGCAGGCAACAGGCAAACACAAGCAGACCTGTTGACTCCATTCGCTAATGCATGCCTAAGATAGAGAGTCGGTTACCTCACTCGAATGTACTCAAATCCAGAGTGAAATGGCTCCTAGGGTTATTTTTAGATGACACAACCATGTCAGTTGGATGTTTTGAGAGTTTTTTTTTTTTGCAATTTTAACCAAAAGCGCAAAAATGGCAGAGCACATGCTTGCGCCAACACAAAGCTCTGTTTCAAATCAACGTTTCAGTTTTCTGGTAATAAGTGGACCGTTCCTTTAGTCAAAACGACATGTTCCTGACTCTGCAAGTGTACAGAAAGATTGTGTAGAGCACAAGAAGATTGCAGATGAGCAGATCTAAACACTCTGAAGATGCAGAATGTTGTATAAGTGTTAGTGTTAATTAACAGTTATTAACACTAACACTAAATTACTTTATAAATGCAATCATTTATTATAATGTCATGACAATTCTTATGAGTTCAGAGAAAGTGTTGCCAATGCTTGTGTGGCAGGGCATCTGTGCAATTAGATCAGCTGTACTCTCGTGCTGTGGACATTGGTCACTCACCCGACACTCCTCATGGCCGCCGACTCCACCAATCCCTATCTCTGATTTGTCTGTTGTTATAACGTGCCTGCATGTTGGGAGTTGTACCATGGACACTTTCAAAAGCACAAAATTTATTGACTTTTCTCAAATATTCTCAACAAGTGATACCTGCAGAGTATTTTTTTACCCTATTCACCCCTGTTGCCTTGCCTACACTATTTACCAAACCCATGATGGCAGCAATAATAACTTTTGAATTATTTTCAAAATATGACTTATTATTAAGTCATATTTTGACTAATAGTTTAGTTTTACTAATACACATAAAAAATGAAACAAACAAATCTGCTGGACTAGGTATGTTTAGTTGTCTGTAATTCGAATGTGTAAACATGTCATTCCAGTCTTCAAATACAAGACAACTGTCTAGTGTAATGACTAGCTAATATGAATGCACAAAGCTACATTTATGTACTCAGAACTATGATGTTGCTCCATTTTGTTGTGTAATGAATAAACAAAAAGTCATGCTGTCAGGCTATGTACCATGTGACAACATTACCATAGACTTCCATATATAGAACATTTCAGGTCAACCTCTGAACAAATGCTTTCTGTCCACTGATATCACTTCCTGTTGCCCTTAGCCATGACCCCAGAAGAAATAGTTTGCTGAAATCATGCAGTAAACTTCACACTCTAATCATCAGCTGATCTTCACACTCTTTCTTTGCACCGCCAAATTCGACGCATTAATGAGTTTGTGTGACTAGATGCCATTTGTTCCACTTCCTGCACAGGGCTCTATCTGCAAGAGTGGGCTATCTGAAGTGACACATGTGCTCTATTAAAAGCCCACTGGGGGCATAACACGCCGTTTGTTTTTGCTCAGGATGGATCAGCCTTTGAGTTGGAGAAGTTCTTTCATGCTGGAAGGCAGGCTCTGTGCAGACTGTCAGGAGGACCTTATTTTTAGGAGCTCCTCTATCGACTCGGTGCTACGGCGTCGGCCTTCTTTACTAAAATATTGTGTTTAATTTGTGTTTGGAGAGACAGTGTGTTTAATTTATGGCTTTGTCGTGGAAAGTGCTTTTAAATTTTTAAAGTGTAGACTAAGCTTGGCCTAGCAGTATCAGAGAGACCACAGACAGAAGCAGCCATCATACTCACAGCATTAGGGACCACTAAGCCATTAGCATTTAATCATGTACACTATCTTTCTTTTGTTTTGTTAAAAATTTTTAACTTATTTTCATATTTTTTCTTAAAGAAGGGCTAAGCAAAGTGTTTTTCTCTCACAAGGTCCTTCTAAAGACCGCTGTATTGCATTGTATTGCACTGCATTCTATTGGAGGCGGTCCGCGCTGCTGAACATTGCAAGTGCTGTATCTACTGCTCTAGGCAATGGTGGCGCATTCTACACTGTTCGTTCGCCGTGTAATGACTCATTTTAGCATCCTAAACAGTATGAAACGGATTAATTAAATGAAAAATGTTGCATAGTGGGCCTTTAAGTGGGTTAAGCTTTTGTAGCTCAGTGGCTTGGTGATCACCCCTTTTCTGTCACCAGGGACGTAGACCCATTTATGGCTCCACAGAACTCAGCTCCCCCAACACAAATAGCTTTTTTACTCATCATAGGCATGTCATACCAATATGATATCCACAGTGACCTAGAGCACCAGGCGCAATGTGGCCGTAAGGACTGCTCCAGCCAAAGGCAAAGCATAGAGAGACCAAGAGATGAGGCTTGATAGATGGATAGATAGATACTTTATTTATCCCCAAGAGGAAATTCAAGGTCCCAGCATCTTAAATCACACACAACATATAGTACAGTGTACACAGGATGATAAGAAGCAGATCAACAAAACAACATGACTAGATCAACATTACTAAAAATAACAACAGAATACAAACACTATGGGTAGAGATGCGCATGATTGTACTGTGGTACAGTATGGGGTGTGTGTCAAGGTAGTAGTGCAAATGAGTCCAGTAGTGCAACAGTGCAAGGTTAAAAGTCTATTGACCAGCAATAAATATGTGCATATGTAAAATGGACAATAAAAATATAAGCATAGCAATTTAGCAGTTCTAGTATAAGTATATGGACAATAAGATGAAAATAAAAATAGCCTAGTAATATAAAAATTACAGCATCAGTGCAAGGATAAGTCTATATAAGTATATAAGTGAACTGAAGCACTATTCCCTAGCACTATGCTCTTTAAGGTTTCTGCTATGTAGCTTGATTGTTATCCTCTTTTTGTAAGTCGCTTTGGATAAAAGCGTCTGCTAAATGCATACATGTAAATGTAAATGTAATAAGTCATATACAGGTTCATGCATCAGTCAAGTATGCAGGTCAAGTATCAAGTTACAGTTATTGTTATTGGTCATGTATGAAGTTACAGTGTAAGGAGGATAGAGGTACAGATGCTGGCATGGAATCTGTCAGACCATGTCATAACCTCTGCTCTCCCTCCACCACCTCTGAACACCTGGACATCCTGTTTACTCTGTGCCAACAGTAAACATAGTAGTTTTCAGTGACTTCAGTGACATTACTTTTTTACTTATTGCTCTGGCCAGATTAGGCAACTGCACACTGCATTTGTAGTTTCTGCTGCATACTGCCATCACCTGCTGTATTTATAGTGTAAAGGTCTACCCAGTCATGTCGGTGTGGTATAAAGTCACTTGACTCCCCCACTACTATTTTGATGCTGGTGTCACACATTTGGCAGAAGTGGTCCCTTTAACGTGGCTATTAATTCCTATCCTGCTAGTTAGACTAGTGGATGTGTTGTTATGTGTTGATGTGCAGATAAAGGAAGCAAGATGTTGGGGTACAGACACATACACACACACACACACACCACACACACACAAACACAAACACACATACAGCACTTGAACCAAGGGGGAAGTAACACCACGTATGCTAGATGCAGAAATAGACGCTTGTTTGCCCACACACATTTCAGAATTCAGTTTTGCATCCTTAATTTCCTATTCATGTTATCTAAATGATATCTGAATATATCTCAGTTACAGAAATTTTAACAGTGAGACTTTTTATTCTGGGGAGGAAGGTTACTCCTTATTAAACAAAGTATATTAAAACAAAATCTCTACATTCATTACTCTTCACCTTCAAGAAATAAGATTTAACATTGTCAGTGTTGATCCAATATTTATTACCTAATAGACCCAAAGGCAGTTTTGTGTGTAAGATTGACCAAGTGAAACAGACTGTTCATGCTGAGCTCACAACACAGTCAAAACTATTTTTCTGAATAAAGCAAAGTCTTTCATTTCATTTCATCTTACCAAAGGCTCTTCTCTATGCTTTGTCATAAAACGTCACATTTCCTGTCCCCTTAGCTAAGCTTCCTCTGTGCATTAAAACAGTGTGTGTGTGTTTGTGTGTGTGTTGGTAAAAGGATAGCGTGTGTATATACTTTGTCTCTCAGCAGCCACTTTCTGTATTGACTTGATGTTCTATACAAAGGTCGCAGCCTGGTGAAATGTCAAAAAGAAGGTATGTTAGCATTCAGATGTAACATCAGTTATTTTGACCTTGAAGGTCATTCAGTGTGAAATGTAGTTATTGTTAGTACATTCAGTGGTTTGACTGTTAATTCATTCTTGCCTTGGTTTGATTGATTTTGTTTTACTTTTGTTGTTGTTTGTTGAAATAGTTGTTATTTTCATTTCCGTAGCTCAAATAATTTGAACAAAAGTGCAAATCACAAGATGCTTGTTGGTTGTTTTGTTGTTTATTGCTCAGAAGTGAGTTCTGGTTGAAATAAGTAAAGTGGGTGCGGTAGTTACAGGGTTTTGTTTTCGGGGGAGTTGTTTGCTTGAATTCATTCCTCAGGGTCTCGGGACTACAGCGTGATTGCAAGTTTCAGACAGTTCAGTCTCTAGTCTGTGCGACTGTAAGAGAACGGCGAAGCCTCTGTGTACACATCTGGCCGCGAGCTGTGAGTTGCAGAGTTGAGCCGGGGATCTGAGGATTCGGACACTCCCACCCTCCTGCCCCCAACCCCCTGTGTGGGAAAATACACTGCCAGTGTGCCATGGCAGATGAATGAATGAATAAATGGGGTGAGAGGAGCAATTGGGAGGAATGATTAGAGGCTTAGACATCAGTCACTGACACTTGAAGGCTTTCTCAGTTCAGACATGCCAGCTGGCATGGCAGCGAAGAGGAAGTGAAAAGATTGATCGGACCATCAAGAACTCACAATCCAAAATGTACGAGTTAAATTATTCACTTTTCCCCCATCTGGTGAATCTATCATTATGTTTGTGGTAGACAAAAAGAAATGTTTGCTCTATGAACTGTATAAGCCAGAATACCCTATCAGAAAGTCTATCGAAAATCCACATGGTCTTCAAGAGCTGTTACATTGAGGTATAAGTGATCTCTTCAAGTTGCAAGTTTAAAACAGTTAATGAAACTGTGTAATGGAACATTTGAACTGGCTACTAAATAGATGCACTTAATAGCTTTGAATTGTACATTTATCTCTAAACTGTTTGCCACAGTGGTTGACGGGTCTTAAAATGTACATCAACAGCACACAAAACCCATCACTTGAAATTTGTCACTGTCTTGTCACTTTAAATGATCACAAAAATCCATATAAAAAAGGAACCTCCCAGAGCAATCTATTTGCAATCTATTGCTGGCTAAATTAGATAGCTGGCTCTTTGTGTTTTGAAAGTGTGATTTATTTAAAGAAGGGCAGGAATTCAGACCCGTAATTAAATCCCTATGTCTTTCATCAGCCTACCGGCAGCCTTGTGTCTCAGAAAACTCAAGTGCTTTATCATGCAAACATTTTCATTTATTTATTCATTGTAAATGAAAATGTTTTTTTTGACTGTGCAATAATCATATGTCATTTTTATTTCATATTGTACATTTTATTAGCCATGTCAATCTATAGCTTCATTTGCGTTTGTTTGTGTGTGTGTGTGTGTGTGTGTGTGTGTGCGCCACAGCAAACTCTTGTTTGGTGATGTTTGGTTTTAGTACTGCGTCTAGACACTCAGACTGCTTACCTTCTGTGTGGCTGGCTTCCGTGCGCCAGCTGAATGAGTTACTGCTGTCCAAGTTATCAACGTTCTGGAGTGCAGTTACATATGAGTAGTAGCACTTAGAACCATGGCCCTCCCCTTATCCCTGATCCTTTCAACAGTACCACGCAAGTGTCAAGTAGCTTAGACACTCACATGATGCATGAATATGTCCTCTGTGTACAACATTTCACGCTGACAAAATACTTGACCCCTGACCTTTGCCTTGATAGATGCCTTTTTTTTGGCTTCACAGTGAACAAAGCATCTGCCAGGCCCGGGCTTCGGTCATGGTGTACGACGACACCAGCAAGAAGTGGGTCCCCATCAAACCCGGGCAGCAGGGCTTCAGCCGCATTAACATCTACCACAACACCGCCAACAACACCTTCCGCGTGGTGGGCGTCAAGCTTCAGGACCAGCAGGTGGGACACACACACACAGTGTTTGTTTGTTTGTTTTTTTCATAAACATATGTACATATGTGTCATTCATATACAGTATTTAATTAAATATGCACAGTGAAACTGGAGAAGTCCTGATTTGAGAAACACCGGAGTATTGAGTAGATTTACTCTCACAAAATGAGATCTCACTCTCTGTTCCTTTTTCCCTCTCTCGTCGTTCTCTGCCATCCCACATGTTTCTCTTTCTCCTTCTATCTTTAAGGTTGGTTTCTGTTCCTCTATATGCTTTCTAATCCTCTCCTCTTCTTCTTTTTATTTCTTCTTCTCCTTCTTTTCTTCTTGTTGTCTTTCTGTCAGGTTGTCATTAACTACTCCATAGTGAAGGGGCTCAAGTACAACCAGGCCACGCCGACGTTCCATCAGTGGCGCGACGCCCGGCAGGTTTATGGCCTCAACTTCGCCAGCAAGGAGGAGGCCACCACCTTCTCCAACGCCATGCTCTTCGCCCTCAACGTCCTTAACTCGCAGGAAGCCGGTGAGTTCCGTGGAAAACTCTCACCTCCCTGTTAGTGCGGCCAGGAGACCGGCTTCACACACACCTCAATCCACTCTGGCCCCTCTTCTTCTTTTTGGCCCCTTCAGGTGGGGAATGCGTATGAGGTTGAAGGGAAGTGGGCACATGAGTATTCAAATAAGTTGAACCAGAGGGGCCTCTCATAGGCCTGGCTGTTATCCGAGCTGAAATGTGGGACCCTTTGCTCTTCAGCTTGGCTTCACATCTCTTTCTCTCTCTCTCTCTCTCTCTTGCTCATCTCTGCCCTGAGGTTTTTATTAGAATTCTTATGCTGTGCGGTTCAGTGAAGCATACGCTCAAGGTTCAAGGTGTGTATGTGTGCGCGCATGTGTGTTTGTGTGTGAGGTAGAGGTAGAGATGCAGGGGGCTCCCCTGGTTAATACTTCCCTCTGCTGGTGACTTGGCCGTCTAAAGGGAACCATGTAGGAGAAAGAGGTGGATGCTGGGATCAGGATGGAATTAAAATAACTGGGGTGGTCTGTGCAGGGGCCCTCTGTTTGAGTCAGACAAAACGTGCATTAAAAGAACGATTGAGGCGTTTTGACAGTGTGCCGTTTTTGAATTCATTACACTCTCTTTGCAAGCCAATTACATAAGTAAATTGGGCATTCAAAATTACGCCATACAATTTGCTGACCTTTAAAAATCAACAGACATAAAATGGCATTAAATGAGATGTTACAAAAGTTCACTTTGAGGGTATGCTCTTGTAATTGTATTCTGAACACCCTGCAGTGTTTTATTAAACTTCTGCTTTAAAAATGATTTGAGAAAATCCCTATTTCAGAAAGGACCCCACTCTACGGGTGGTTAGTGAGACTGACATGCCTGTTGCATGCCAGCCTTGAGGCTTTAGTCCTTTACGCTCTCTCAAATGTGACTCTCAGAGAAGAAATGGCACTGGGGCCTCTCTGGTTACAGATTGCAGCTACTTATAAGTGTTTTTCAGGAGGCTCTGGTGACAACCCCCTTTTTTTCCAGGCCCCTCATTGGTACAGACCCCAGCTAAAATATCCCTGGAGCCTGACTGTCTTAGACTGCCTATCTCTGCCCCCATGGGCTTGGGTTGAGGACGAGGGGTGTGGGGGTGATCCTTTTTTTGGAGGGTATTGAGGGTGACGCCACTGGCAGTGTGTATGCAGTGGAGGGTGGTCGTCGCCATGCAAACAAGAGGTTGTCCTCCCCCAGAGGAGCGCAAGGTCCCACCTGCCTGCTGCGTTCTCGTTCACGTACCTGTGACCTGACCTCACTAGACCAAAACAGAGAAACTAAAAAAAAAAAAAAAAGGGAAACCGCATACCGTCTGGTTTAAGACAGCCCTGGTCTAATTTTTTTGTCAGTTGTCTAGACTACTGTCTGACTGAAAATAACATTGACATAGGCAGGGAGGGTTTCAACCTGAAATAAAGGACCTGGTGTTTAAGCGGCGGAGGTGCAATGTTTGGATCAGAGTTCTCCCCGAGGTTGATGCGACGGGTCAGTTCTGCAGTCATAACACTAAGCAGTAAGTTACTATGTGGATGAGAAGCCTCAACTGGGAGATCTGTTGGGCTTGGGGGTTGGGGGACGGGGGGTGGGTGGTGGTTCACAGCTAGTTTGATGCATGAGGATGGAGGAAGGGAGTCGGTGACCTCTGCTGTACCCATTCGACTTGTTGTGTTGCATGGTGTTTACAGTTTCACGCTGCATGTAAAAGGCCCATTGGCACCATTGTTACTGGTGTAAATAGGGCGATGATTTTCTGGAAAGCTGACGAGGGGTTGGTGTGTGGGTATGTGTGTGTGTGTGGGGCGGGGGGGGTGCTTGTTATGGTATCAACTCTCTGTGATTGGATGGTGATGAGAATAACAGAGTGGTGTTGTCAGGGTGAGGCAGGTTTTGATTGTTCTCTAAAATACTCTAAAAAAAACTGTATTTTCTTCCCTCTTCAAAGTTCGCAAGTGGTTTGAATGTCATTGACTTTGGAAATCTGTTGCATTTATTGAACCGAACAGTGAATTCTTCTCAAAACAGATTAAGACAGATAAAACAGATAAAGGCAAACAAAAAAGACTATTTTATTTTATTTTTTTGCCCTAATAGCTCACTGACTAGTTTTGTCTTTTGGTACAAGGTGCTCTGCAGAATAACGAAACGGAGCGGGATCACGTGACTCCACATGCAGTAGTGTTTTTTAAAAGGGAAAGTAATTGAAATAATTGACCTGGGATAATTTGATCGATTATAGGTTCTGAATGTCGATTATGATAACTTTCCGATTAATTGCACAGCCCTAATTCCAGGTTAGGTATTTTGTTTGTCTAAAATGGGTAGTTTTTATTATATTGTGGTCAAACCTGTGACAAATCACCCAGGAATCTGAAGGACGGCTTGTTGTGTAACAGAAATAGTGCAAGCTTGCGTCTTCAAAATTCTCATTTGACACATGCGTCATCATGCCTCTCTCTGCGGGATGTGAACACTTGGCAACAGGCACCTTACACCGTCACCCAACCCCTCCACACATACTCACATGTGTGTGCTTGTTGTGAGGAAAGAGGCTTGTGGGCTGCTTGAAATGATCTGAATTTATTTATCTTTTTTTTTTTGCTCTGTCGTTGCACTGGCACATTCACCACAGTGGTGACCCAAAGTATGAAGACAAAAGTGAAATGACAAGGTTAAAATGAAAGTTCCTGTATCCAGCTGGGCATAAGGTCAAACTTTCCTGCAGTCTTCTGGTGTAACATGCTACTGTTTGCTTGACTACCTATGCTGTCATTTTTTTGTTTCAAGGCGGCAGTAAGCCTTTCTAACACCAAGGCCAATTTTTCTATGGATAAATGGGGTATTAGTGGAGTGGATTTGTGAGGTGACATGATAATTCAGTAGTAGGTCAGTATCTACCAATATCTACCAATATATATATATATATATATATATATATATATATATATATGAAAAAATGTTTCCTTCATTCAAAGCTGCTACTTCTCTAATTTCCCTACTGGGCCTTGTTATGACCGTGAGCTTGACACAAGGAAAATAATTGCCTCTACCCTTGGTAAAATTCAATTGAATTCAATTCAATTTTATTTGTATAGCGCATTATACAAAAGTCATGTCTCACAGCGCTTCATAACGAAGAGCACTAGGGAGCAAAATACATCTAGCTTCCCTAAGCACATTTCAGATTATTTCTTTTATATCAGGAAGCTACTTGAGAGGATATTTTTATTTCAGCAGTTTTTCCTCATGCAAGTATCTGCGCTCCTGCTAGAGTACTGAAAGTGTGTACTTTTGCCATCTGTGATGGAAATGGCCCAGGACATGGCAAGAAGCTGAGCAGTTTTTCACTGACTTTCCCATGTGGCGTAGAGCTCCATCTTTCAACAGGAAAAAATGGTCGCTTCACGATTGTCAAGACACAGTGGAGCTTTTCCTTAGTCTTATAGTCTCCCAAATGGATCTAACACAGGGTATGATGCACAAGGAGAAGAACTACAAGGCATGCTTTGTTATCAATTATTTTCTACCATGCCCAGTTCCTCCTTGGATCATCAGTGGATGAGTCATGTGTTTAGTTCAATTTGTGCAAACAGCAATTGTGGTTTAAGTTCCAAATGCTTGAGAAGTCGGATCTGCTGTGTGCTGGGAGTGTAGCCATGGCATTATTTGGCCGGGGTGTGTGGTAGTGCTTCAACCACAGCTGTTACCCGACGATGTAACACTGGGTTTCAGGAATCACAGATTCACATGACTGTAAACAGAAGGGAGGACTGTGAGAGAGCTGGCTGGGTAGTTGACTGGCTGGGATCCCACAATATTCCATACCCCAAAATTCACGCATACACACACACACACACACACACACACACACACATGCACACACACATTAGCACCTGGTGTGACTGCATAGCCATGAAGATTACCATCACTTAGCACACAGGAGAAAGGACTGAAGCCAGCACAGGGACCCCTTGGCAGCATGTTCAAATAGATCCGGTAGGCACAGGCAGCCCTTAACACAAAGTGCTTGGCGATGCCACTAAAACTGAAAGCTGTGTGTGTGTGTGTGTGTATGTGTGTCTGTTTGAGTGTGTGTGTGTGTGTTTGTGTGTGTCTGTGTGTGTGTGTGTGTGTTTTTGCCTGTGTCTGTGTGTGTGTGTGTGTGTGTGTGTGTCTGTGTCTGTGTCTGTGTGTGTGTGTGTGTACCTGTGTGTGTGTGTGTGTGTGTGTGTGTGTGTGTATGTGTGTATGTGAGTGTGTGCCAGAGAGATGGTGGGGAAAGGGTCGATGAGTAATACCCATTTGCTGAAGTGTAATTGCCCTGATGACAGTGCTACATCGCTAAAGGGCTTAGCATGTCACACACAAGGGGAGCCTTTATCTTGCAGCGGCTGTTTGTAATCACAGGGTATCACACAGGCACACTGAAATAACTCCAGCCTTTCATTTTCCAATGTGGGATGATGTTTAAAAAAAAATGGCTGTTTGCAGTGCTTTCAGGAGTGTGAATGACAAAGTCATGTCATACACGCAAAGCACTCTTGTTAGCTCAGGTACTATTAGAGCTGAATTTTGTCACTCCTGCCAGATCTGGTTGGCAGACTCTCAGCTGGATCTGCTGCGTATGGGCCAAGTCTGGCCCAAGTCTGGCCCACATTCGCTGAACAGCTCACCCAGCTCCTACTTGAGAAAAAGGGAAGTCCTTAATTGAACTGAGATAATGGGAAAATTAATAAAACACAAGGAGATAGAATGTGCCGGCGAGAGCCCGTGTCCTCGGTGGAGAGGCTGGGTAAAAGTATCCTGCTAAAGAAGCGTTATGCCCCTGCGTGCCTGCAGTCATCCTAACGGAAATAACACCCAGAGGTGCTCTAGTGTTACAGCCCTCGCCCTGGTTTATTGGCTGGTATTTTGATCGGTTATATGTATTCTCCACTGATGACCCTTTTAATAGCACACCTAGAATAGTGCTCCTTCTCTAGCCAGAAGGATCTAGAAGGGTCTTTCTCTCCATTGTGAAATAAGGTGTCAAAATGACACCGAGGTACGGATAGCGCTTGTCATCTATCTCGTGTTCAAATGTCAACAATTTCACTTCTTACACTTTAAGATCATTTTCAGTAGAGCGCTGTTCTTTTGCATGTCATGTCATCATTCTCTTAGTTTCGTACGGCATCAGGGCCTTTTATACTCTTTTGAAAGTGCATAAAGCCTCAGAAAACAGCTTTATACTGTGTAGTCTTTTTCTGTAGTACCCACCATGCATCAGAATTTAAAATGAAAGGAGAACTAGTCCTACAATAGTTGCCTTTTACATGCCGACTTCAGTGAATATCCAGATTGCATGGAGTTAGAGGTGTTTTTGACATTACCACTGCATTTGTTTCTTCCCATTCTGTTTCTATGTCCTGACCATTTTTGGATGAAAATGCCACACAGCAGCTTTAAAACCAATGTTCACATGACACTCTTTTTTAACTTCCTTTCTGTGTATGTGTGTGTGTGTGTGTGTGTGTGTGGGCATGAGTGTATGTGCTTGCGTGCTTGCATGTGCAGACAGAGTGGTTGCTTTTCTCAGAGGCCCCAGCAGAATGATCTACAGGGTGTTTCCATTTGACTCTCCCACATTGATTGCAGGGCTGCCATCTCTCACTGTCAGCCCAGAGCAATGGAGAGCTGGCATGCCTGCTGATGTATAGACGGCCCTCAGGCTCATGGCTGGAGTGTGTGTGTGCGGGGGGGCACATTAGGGAGCCCCAGCCGGGAAGGAGATGGGACGGTCTACAGCAATAGGCCCAAGCAGATGATGATGATGGGAGCTGGCCCTGGCAAACAGGCTATCTCACTTCCCCATGCTCACTGCCCCATTGACGCCACCATGCTGCTTGTGTTTTATAAGCAAAGCAAGCCAGCGTCACTGTCAACACAGCATGTAAGCAAGCGTTTGTGCTTTAATGCTGGTTCTCCTCAAACTCTGAGCAGGATGGGGCAGATAATTGCGTGAGCTTGGGCTTCCATGTAGTCCTCTTTTTCTGCAGCCGGAGCAGCAGGTCCAATTGCGTAGCATTGCCTTGAGTTGGTAATTGCTGTGTAGTTATTTCTATTTCTGACCAAATCAAAGGCATCCAGTGAACAGAGAAGGCTGTTATGTGTTCATCTCCTCCCTGTTGCTGTGTGTGTGTGTGTGTCTGTTTGTTTGTGCGTGTTTTTCTGAATGTGTGTTTACTTGTGTGTGTGTGTGTGTGTGTGTGTGTGTGTCTGTTTGTGTGTGCATGTGTTTCTGAATGTGTGTTTACTTTTGTATGTGTGTGAGCATTTGTGGTTGCTTGTGTGAAAGGGTGTGTGTTTGTGCAAATGATTGTATATATATATGTGTGTGTGTCTGGTGTCTGTCTGTGTGTGTGTCTGTTTGTGTGTGCGTGTGTTTCTGAATGTGTGTTTACTTCTGTATACGTATGTGTTAGCATTTGGGCTTGCTTGTGTGAAAGGAAAGTGTGTTTGTGAAAATGTGTGTGTGTGTGTGTGTGTGTGGCCAGAATGCTTTCTGGTTTGGCTGGGAGGAGTCAGGAGGGCTGTGCGGTGGCTGTTTATTCTGGTCCTTGGCTGCTGCAAGTTGACTTTCTATGAGGTTTCCTGTCGAGATGCCTGTGGCTTTAATCACCAAGCTTTCATTAAAGAGAAGTGTGGTCAAACTTGCCTTGTGTTCTTGTATACGTGTGTGTGTGTGTGTGTGTCTTTCTGTATCTGTGTTTGTGGGGGGAAGGCAAAGAAAAGAAAGAGTGTATGTGAGTATTTTTGAGAAAGAGACTGCGGAAAGTCAAAGCGAGAGCACAGAGAAAATGAGGCATCCTTTTTCTGGGACAAAGGAGTTTAGGCCTGATGCATAACTCCTTTCTTTCTTTCTTGTGCTATTTCATGTTCTCGTTAGTGCTCTCTGCAGTGCCTCTTGCGTGCAGAATAAGCTTTCCTTTCTCTGGACAGCTAAGCTGTGCATGCAGAATTAATTCATCTCAAGGAATATTCCCTGACACTAAGCCAAACCTGTCTATTTTAGGCAATAGAGAACAACTCTAAAACAGGCCTTTTGCGCTTGCCTCACGCACTGCAAAAGACACTTACATTTCTTACTTACTGTACCGAGATGTGACCAAGTTTCATTGCTAATGAGGGCTAAGAATTGTGTATCTGATATAGGTGTGTGTTAATTCAGAGAAGGAAAAGGTGAAGATGTGCATGGAAAATGGCACGACACTTTGTGAGATGATGGGATGAGAACAAGAGGATGAGACCAGGTAATGAGACCGGCAGAACTGTCGGTCGACACTGATGAACGACCCAAGGCAAGGCAAGGCAAGGCAAGGCAAGTTTATTTATATAGCGCATTTTATACACAAAGTAGGCAGTTCAATGTGCTTTACAAAGACAGAAAATAAAAACATAGTGGATAAAATAAAGTAAGAAAACAAACAAATAAGATTAAAGGAAAGAGTAAAAAGTTAAAAGAATAATAAGTTGATAAAGGACAGAAAATTAAAATAATTTTATAATAAGGATTTCCCCAAAATTCACAAAATAAATTAATCATTAAGAGAAAGCATCAGAGAAAAGTTTGGTCTTAAGTTTGGTTTTGAAACTGGTAACAGTAGGGGCATTTTTTATATCTTCAGGAAGTTGGTTCCAAATCTGAGATGCATAGTAGCTTAAAGCTGCTTCGCCACACTTTGTTTTGACCATAGGTTTTACAAGCAAATGTTTTTCTTGTGTCCTGAGAGACCTAGGTGGTATGTATTTTTGAAACATGTCAGACAAGTAACTAGGTCCTATCCCATTTAGTGATTTAAACACAAGTAGTAATGCTTTGAAATCAATTCTATAACTTACAGGAAGCCAGTGCAATGACTTTAAAATTGGGGTAATGTGGCTGGTTCTTTTTGTACATGTTAAAACCCTGGCAGCTGCATTTTGGATCAGTTGAAGATGTTTAATGGTCTTTTTAGGAATGCCTGTGAACAGACCATTACAGTAATCAACCCTACTGGAAATAAAGGCATGGATAAGTTTTTCTAAATCATTTTTTGACATTAGACCTCTCAGTTTTGTAATGTTTCTCAAGTGATAAAAGGCTGATTTGGTGATAGCCTTCATGTGACTGCTGAAGTTTAGATCACTGTCAATGATGATGCCAAGATTTTTAACAGACTCTTTTGCTTTAAGCCCTTTTGTTTCAAGGACAGAGGAGATTTTGAGCATTGACTCCTTCTTTCCAAAACAAAATACTTCAGTTTTGTCTGTGTTAAGCTGGAGGAAATTGTGTGACATCCAGTTGTTAATTTGGTCCAAGCATTGATAGAGACATTCAAGGGGGGCAAAGTCATTAGGTGACAAAGCTAAATAAATCTGGGTGTCATCAGCATAGTTATGATAAGAGATTGAGTTGTTCATGATACGTTGTCCAAGTGGAAGCATGTAAAGATTAAAAACCAATGGTCCAAGGATTGACCCCTGGGGGACACCACAGGTCAATGACATAGGTGTTGCAGTACAGTTGCCCATGGCAACAAAGAAACTTCTATTTTGTAGGTATGATTTTAGCCATTTGAGAACTATACCAGAAAACCCAACCCAGTGTTCAAGTCGATGTAGCAGTATGTTGTGATCAACAGTATCAAAGGCAGCGCTGATGTCTAGTAAGACCAAGACAGATGTTTTGCCTGCATCAGTATTAAGACGTATGTCATTTACAACTTTAACAAGCGCTGTTTCAGTGCTGTGATTAGCCCGGAAACCTGACTTGAACTTATCAAAACAACAATTAGATGTCAAGAAAGCAGTTAATTGATTGAATACTATTTTTTAGATTATCTTTCCAATGAACGGTAGATTTGATATTGGCCTGTAGTTTTTAAGCACTGAAACATCCAGATTATTCTTTTTCAGCAGTGGTCTAACAACTGCTGTCTTTAGTGATTTAGGGAAAATGCCGCTTTGCAAAGATGAATTTATAATTCGGAGCACGTCAGGTGCCACAAGATGTAGACCCAGGGAACGGTCTTCTAGATCAAGAAAGGTAAATGCAGAGAGAGATGCAGAGAGATGCAGTGAAAGAGAGCTCCAAAGGTCCAAGATGAAAGCAAAACCTGTGTGTCTGTAACCTGAGAAATGTGTTTACAGTGTAGCCTTGTCTGTGTTTACAGTTGTTCGTACTGAAATGTGACTAAAACTACATGAGACGAGCTGTGTAAGATGTGCTTTGGTCTGAGCCCAGTTACAGAACATGAGAAAGGGCCCAAGAGATCTGGCGTGCAAAGGGTGGGGGGGGTCCTACGCACTCACAGGGACTTTAAAGAGTTAGTTTGTGGCTTCTGGTGGTAAATCCTCTGAATGCACGCCATGTCATGGACACAGCCCCGGCCACATTTGATGGGATTAGGCAAGCTGGAATGTATAATGATGTAGCAATGAAATGATGTTCCTCTCTTCCCTCGTCCTCAGGTCCACCTGTGCATCGACAGAACGGTCCCGTCACAGATGACCCTGAAGCTCAGAGGAGGTAAACACCCTGTCTCTATCTCTCTCTGTCTCTGTATCTCTCCCCCATCTCTCTTTCTGTTATTACTGATTAATAAGAAAGCCATCCGAGGACTCGCTGTAAACTCCCAAAGCCCAGCTGTTTCAGTCAAGCCCCAGACCTATGCACAGAGCATCATGATGCTCAGTTGAAAACAGGAAGCATGACGGTTTGTAACAGCACCACCACAGCTGTTGAAAAAATAAATGAAATAAAAGTCAACTGAAACAAACAAACAAACAAAAAATAACCGGGTTACACTCTTGTTCCTAGAAATACAAACAGCCCCCAAACACAGATGAACAGCTATGATCTCTATTGCTTATTACCTTGGCTTAAAAGATTGCTCTTTGACACCAGTTTAAGTGGATTGGAAGAGAGGCAGTTGGTGTGGCACAAGATTCTCAGTCTTCTAATGTTTTCAGACTGCTTTTTTCCAAAGATTAAATGTGGAGCGTGACATGGTATCATGGTCTACTCAGCTGTGCCAGAACTATTTATGTTTTTAATTGTTGAGGTGCATGTTCACAGTGTACAGTGCACACAAAGTGTAGTGTTGCTGGCCACAGCAAGATTGTGTTTTTAAATATCACCTGCCCTCTAGTGGCACAAAGTTGCAAAAGCAGCACTTTCAAAAAACTGGTCATCCATGAGATCATTGGCCTTGTCCTGAGCCTTCACATTTCACTGAGCATCAATATTGCACACGCACGCACACGCACACACACACAAACAAACACTGAGATGCACACATAAATGCTAAGCCATAACACACAAATACAGTCAAGTGTAAATATTACTCTCTCACACACACACACACACACACACACACACACACACAC